>JACXGI010003390.1:0-50726 GCA_016801175.1 Esox masquinongy | reverse complement strand
TGTGTATCAGTGTTATTCACTTCACCTGTCAGTGGTCATAATGTTATGGGTGATCGGTGTATACAGTAGATGATGAAATCCCCAAAGTCTTTGCAATTTTATGTTGAGAGACATTATTCTTCAATTGTTGCACTACTTGCTCACACAGTCTTTCACAGAGTGGTGAACCTCTTCCCATCCTCACTTCTGACAGACCCATCCTCTCTGGGATGATCTTTTAATTTCCCAATCATGTTACTCACCTGTTGCGAGTTGACCTAATTAGTTGTGTGATATTCCACCAGGTTTAGTTTTTTAGTATTACACAACTTTTCCAGTCTTTTGTTGCCTCTGTCCCAACTTTTTTGAAATGCGTTGTTGGCATCAAATTCAAAGTGGGCATATGTTTTTCAAGAAAAAAAAGTTTCAACATTTGATGTGTTGTCTTTGTACTATTTTCTATTGAAAATAGGATTTAAATTATTTGCACATCATTTTTTTTTATTGAAACCCTACCCAAATAAATAGCCTTAGTTCCACTTTCAGGTGCCTAAGACTTTTGCGCTGTACTGTATTTCAGTTTCTGTAACAATAATATTGTATGGTGTAATATCCATGAATCTTAATTATGCTGAATTAATCATGGACAATTACCATCTTTTAATTTCTTCGTGGTCAGTGAACCGTTTTCTTTGGAATGTCATGTTTTGATCAAATGCTTTAAACATCTTGTTCGTCTGTCACATCCGTAATTCGTGTACGTCACTTCATTTCTCCAGCATTTCTAATTCAGATTGTTGGGGTACACACAGTACACACCCCACAAAGGGTATGAATGTTCATATTGTTTGTCCCTTCTGTGACACCTCAAACATTTCACACGTCTACGTGATGCCCCTCAATCTGGTATCGCCCATAACATGATTCAACGTCGTGTAGGTCCTTGTGAACTGATCATTTAAGGTGATTTAATGTGTAGGCTCACAACGCCATCCTTTCTGAAGCACCTCTAGTTGAAGGGCCTTGTGTTCTGTCTCCCTGTGGCATAGGTCTGAGTGTGCGGTGAGGGGCTTTGCCTGGCACCCCCATACACAGAAATGTGCTGTGGCCCTCCTTGACGACTCCATCAAAATCTACAACCCTAAGAGGTCGGTGTGTTGCGGGGGGGCTCTGTGTGTGTCATTGACTATCAAACTCGGCGTGTCCAGAGGCACTTTTCAACATGTAGGCCTATGTACATTGCGGGGTAAACACTTGGGAACAGATGGCGAATGACAGTGTATGCATGGAGTGTGTAGCGGCTTTTAACCTACAGCAGTTTTCCTTCGGTGTTCACGAACGCTTTGCGAGTGGAATATTGTCTCTGTTTTCCTCTATCGATGGCATTTTATTTAGTACCTCGATGAATCTGTAATTGTCTAACTCAGTGGAAAGTCAAATAATCCATGCCTGTTATGCAAGAGCTTCCTGTTTTGACTAACTGCTGCACTAAATGGCTCCAATCAGTTTTGACCCCTGTGATGGTTGAAAACAGCCCTATCCAACCTCATGTCAACAAATGATTTTGCTGGTGGATTAGGACTGACAGGGCAGGACTATTAACACCTTAGAACTGTGTAAAACTATATCCAAATGAGTTTGAGTTTATTTTTACTCTATGCAACGTTGCACTAGAACACAAGAAGTCACCTTTAATCAGCCTAGCGTGACAAGAACGTTCAAACAGCCACAGTGGGCAAATGACCTGGGACATGTGGTAGTGATGTGCCGTTGGCAAATGATTAATTATTTTTTAAAGAATCTGTTTGCTGACTTGAGAATAATATTTTTTTCTGGCGTAGGACAAGCTGCTACCTTTGGCGGCAAAAACGTTTCCCACCTTCCTGTCAAATGAAGGATAAAAATGCGTTAGAAATAAAAAATAAGCAATTTTGTTTTTAATTGTCAGCTTTAATTAATCACAATGAAGTGTAGATGCATGCTGCAGGCAACACGAAGAGAAATTCTCCTTCAAAATGCACTAGAACTTGGCATTCTAGTAATGGCTTCAACTGGTGTTCTTGGATGCATATGTAGACGTAGACATATCCCGGACAGGCTGTTTCTTGGTCTCTCTCATGCGAACCGTCGCTGTCCCTCAGTTCTACCAGTCCCACACTGAAACACCGTCTGCAGCGGAGCGTCGCTGCCCTGCAGTGGAAGCCTCTGTGTGCGTCCGACCTGGCCGTCGCCTGTCACAACTGTCTGCTGGTCTGGCATGTGGACCCCACCTCACTGTCTACCAGGTACACGCACGCACGCACACACACGCACGCACACACACACAGCCCTCAGTTTCTCCCTCAACGTGTCCATTGTTCTCCCTCCCGTAGGCCCTCCTCTGGCTGCGCCCAGGTCCTGTCCCATCCAGGCCACTCCCCCGTCACGTCTGTGGCGTGGTCCCCCAGTGGATCTCTCCTGGTGTCGGCATCTCCCAGGGACACGGCCATGCTGGTGGGTCCCGCCCCGGTGTGGCCCCTACTGCCGCGCTGCTTGCGAGGGGGTGGGTTCGGTGGCGTTGAAGGTCTTTGTGACTGCTTGTTTCTCTGCTGCAGGTGTGGGACGTAGCGGTTGAGAGCTGTGTGCCCCTCCACCGCGTGGGAGGGGGTGGGGTTACCCACCTCTCCTGGTCTCCTGACGGCAGCCGTGTGATGGCAGCTACGCCGTCCTCACTGTTCAGGTCAGAGATGCTGGTGCGGGACGGTGTGCGTGCATGCGTGCGTATATGCGTGCGTGCGTGCGTGCGCGCGTGTGTGTGTGTGTGTGTGTGTGTTCGTTCCATTTAGTGTTTCTGTGTTGCTGCAGGGTTTGGGAAACCAGGATGTGGACTTGCGAGCGATGGCCAAGTCTGAAGGGGCGCTGTCAGGTGAGACGCCTTGCGTGCGTCGCGTCTTTCTTGATAACTGTCTGTCTCTCGGGCTAACTGTCTCTCTCTCGGGCTAACTTTCTGTCGGGCCCCGTCTAGTCTGGCTGTTGGAGTCCTGATGGCAGTCGACTGCTCTTCACTGTGCAAGGAGAGACCGTCATATATGCACTGACTTTCACTGACACACCAGGTACGCGCGCATACACACACGCACGGTTGTTTTCCTGTTGCTGTGTTAGAACTCCTGTTTCTTCTCTAGGGTTGCCCTTAGGGATGTCTGGAGGACCAAAGGCAGCAACCGTGGTCGCCGACCTGTCTGAAACCAGCTTCGACACACCGGATGGAGATACCACGTAAGGAGAGGTTTGGTTTACTAGACATTCTGCTAACTAGATATTTATTATCTTCACAGATTAGCTTAGTGTGTTTGTAAACCAGTCTAACTTGTGATGTTGAGGAGCAAAAGTCCTCAGAAGATTATTAACCCTTAGTAAATCTGGAGGAGAGATGACATGGGGATGGTCCCTGTTATGAAATAGGCTTGGAATTAGGATTAGGATTTCTGTGTTAACGTTAGGATTACTTTTAGGCTTAGAGGTTAGGTTCCAAAAATGGAATACATTTTTGTCATCAGAGTCCTCACGTTTGTGTGTGTTTGTATGTGTTTTAGGGTCGGAGGGGAGATCCAGTCATTAGCGTGGGACCCAAGAGGAGAGAGACTAGCCGTACTTCTCAAAGGTCAGACTGATTGCGTCCTCTCTACTTTCTCCAATTAGAAAAGTCTATTTTGTGGCCTTCTCAACTCACGCACCTCCGTCTTCCCTGTCCAATCAGGAGACGCCGGAGCTGGCCGCCCCGCCATGATAGCAGTGTTCAAGACACAAATCAACCCTGCTTTTAAACTTCTGCCGTGGTATTTGCTCTACAATTTGACATTGCTGTAAAGGTGTCTAATGGTGTATCGGTGGTTATCAGTGTTGTTGTGTATCTCTGTCAGTAATGCATGTCTTAGTGTGTCAGTGGTTTGTTTTTATCTTTGTCAGTAATGCATGTCTTGGTGCGTCAGTGGTTTGTTATGTTTCTCTGTCAGTAATGCATGTCTTGGTGCGTCAGTGGTTTGTTATGTTTCTCTGTCAGTAATGCATGTCTTGGTGTGTCAGTGGTTTGTTATGTATCTCTGTCAGTAATGCATGTCTTGGTGTGTCAGTGGTTTGTTATGTTTCTCTGTCAGTAATGCATGTCTTGGTGTGTCAGTGGTTTGTTATGTTTCTCTGTCAGTAATGCATGTCTTGGTGTGTCAGTGGTTTGTTGTGTATCTCTGTCAGTAATAGATGTCTTGGTGTGTCAGTGGTTTTGTCCAGGGGGAGGCTGGAACAGAGCCCAGACTGATGCAGTTCAACCCGAACTTCCGACATGGAGCCCAGCTCACTGTGGTCAGTCCCTCTACTACTGTCATTTAGTGTCCTCACAGCTTAAACTGATCTTAAAGGGGTTGTTCACTGTGGCCCATGATTTGACCTTTTACGTCCTTTATATGAAACACAAGTGCATAAAAATGGCATCCATATGTCGGATTCTGCGTTAGTATATAAAGGGCTTCTTTGCCAAAATCATTAATTATTTCTTTAATATAGTGTAATGGGTTGGAATGTTCAGACACACAAGTGAGAGGGTTGAAATGAAGAGACCAGAGGCAGGATTGCGGTATTTTTAGTTTTCAATATAACATTCAGAAGTGTTTTTCTTTCTCTTCCCACAATAATCCAAACAATTGTACACACCAGGAACAGGGAACGCCGTTATGTCCGGGTGTACAGCTGCAGTAACCAAACAAAAGAAAAACCTCAGGCGAAGGCCATGGCGAAACGATAATGAGATGTGAAACAGTGATTGTTACTGGCTAACCGTGTACGTACCGCTATCAATGGGGAACCACAGCTAGGCTTCCTCACTGCCTGCCTTTGCTACCTCAAGCTCAGCACTCTGTCTTCCTGTTCCCCGTGGTAGTTTCCTGCTCCCCATCTGAGCCTCACCTTAGAGTTAGATACGCAGCAATCAGTGGACGCAGGTGTGTTATTGGTGAGCGCAATGAGTACCTAACCCCTGGAGAGGGAGCTGTTGAACCTTCTTCTTCCGACTGGTCACTGAACTCCTCACAATAGTTATAGTGGTCTCTAAATGAAAACTAGAAACAATTATCCAACCTGAAATGTAGGTTTGCTAGATAATGACAGTACTGCCTATTTATCTGAAATAATTTTGATGACGTGATTCCTATGTTTTTTTTGTTTGTTTTTAAGCCCCTTTTATATCGATGAAACAGTCATAGGCATCTACTATAGACCAGCTGCTTCAAGCTGTAAACCATGGTATGACAAGGTACATCATGGGTAATAAGAAGAATTACTTAGTACCATTGGTATTTGGTTGATGACAGAAATAAAGCATCTTAGGGGGTTGTGGTATATGACCAGTAGACCACGGCCATATGCCACAATCCCTTGTGTTATTGCTTGATTCAATTCATTGGAAAAACAAAGTTGAGGGACAATTCCTGAAACTGTTGTTGAGGATGTCTGTCAGATAATAGCCCGCTAGCTAGAGGTTGGAAAGCTGTCCTCCAGGTCATGTCTGCACAGACATTCCTGTCGTATTGTGGTGCTGCAGGCTCAGTGTTCACTATAACTACTCATTATTTATGTATATATACACTGAAATCATACAATACCTTTGCTCGTCTTCTGATTCTTCAAATTAGTCATTTCCATTTGCCATTGTTAATGTTAGCTATCCACTGTAGACCTGGTAAAGTCAGTTTGTGTGGCACTGAATGTGAATTGCTGTCATAGAGTAAGGTCGAAATGCAATGTCTTACATGGTGACCTATGCAGCATTTTGACTGACCGTGTGTTTTAATGTGTACGATCCAACCATATACGAAATTATATTTTGAGCCAACATCCATGGTGATCTAATAGATATTCACATGAAATAAATTTAAGGGGACACTGAGCTGTACCACCCCAGTGACTTAAGTGACATTGTCTCTCTTCACAGTGTTGGTCCAATGGGAAGATTACCCATGTGGCGTTCTACTTTATGAGTGCCCGGGTTCCCCAGCCTGGCGTTGGAGGCAGCCCCCCGCTCCCCATTTCCCAGGGCAGGCCAGCAGACTATGTCAACCAGACCCTGTACACTGAACTTATCTCCTGATTAAATCATGTTTAAGTACAATTTGTAAATCTTTTTGAATAAACCTGTACAAGTACGCAAATGGAACGAGTCTTTTGAATGCTCTGTCAAACATTGCTAGGTTTGTAGTATGAGATGTTGTTATACGCTGACCGAGAACACATTGTCATTTATGTACTGGCCCCCTACTGGCCCTTCAATACCACTACCAGCTGCATCTGGTCTTTTCGTCCAGGACCGTCAAGCTTCAGAGGCAAGCCAGCAGAGGGATGAAGGCTGCTATTACTGCTGACAAGGTGCTGGTATATGCAAGATGTCCTATTAAAAAAACTCTTTTGACAAACTAAAATATATTATGGTATTCCTCTAAGAAAAACTATGTTCCAAAAGACATTTCTCTATTGTAATATGTTCAAATGTTATTAGAGACGTCATCAATGAGACCCCTCTTTTTTTTATTGGAAAAAAAGTAGTCTGAAAAAATGAAAATTTAACCATGAAGAAGCCTTGTGCACAGCCCATGTGTCTTAATCACTAATAGTAAAATTGTATTAGAGTTTATATACCCAATGTAAATCAATATTAGTTATTACAAGATTGTGACATACTGTAAATCGTTCATGGTTCAGACTTCTTTCTTACTGGACAGGCTCTATTTCCTGTTGAATATTTCTTTTTAAAGTGGGATGCAATTGTTAACATTGTTTTTGAGCTATTAAGGATTGTTTTCATAATTTACTGTGCACTTGGATATGCACTTTGATATTGATTCTCAGAAAATGAGCTTACCTCTGTGTTAGGTAAATCCATCCCTCTCCCCCAACAATCTGCTGCACGCCTAAACCTTGTTTAGATTTTGATGGTAATTGGTTGTGACATGTCTAAGACCGGGTCACTTTTTAAAAACGGTGTGTTTTTGGAGCTTGCTGATTTCAGTGGTGTTATCATGTTAATTGAGTGCACATTTAAATGTACTGAGCCAGAGCTACCCTGAAGGACATTAAATATTGATTGGTTGACTCAATGGAGAGGGTGGGGCTACTCTAAAGTCACTGAAAGTTGATCTTTTAAGGTGGTATGTGTAGGTTTAGGGTAGGGCAAAGAACTTACCATGGTCCGATTTCCTCAGCGCAATTCAAGCCCTCTCCATTGCATCACGTAATCACACTCAGTTCTGCTTTCAGGGCTGATCTGCCTCGAGTGCACATTTAAGTCACTCCCACGTGCCCTTTTATACATTTCATTCAGTTCATATCATGCTGAGTTTGCTTCTTGCAATGTTAATGGTTTGTTAGTGAAAGACCCTGCTGAAACCGAACATGAAAAATCATAGTTGTCTCTGTAACTTTATGATACCGAAGAAATGTTTACCCACTCGGGGGACAGTTGGTGGTCATCTATGATGTTTGTTAAATATCAATGTGTATAATAATAATGATTGCCCTCTAAATAAGATATCAGTATTTAGAATTTTCAATCTAATTTTTATTTATCCGGCAGGAAGATCCAGAGAGGTGCAGAGAATTGCAGTTTAGAGAAAGGCCTTAAAGAAAAGCAGGTCACAAAGTGCTAAGCGACACCGATGGCTATGGCTTGGAGCGTCATTAAAACATGTTGGTTAAATTACAAAATACTTCACAAAACCTTTCAGCACATCAATTTCTTTATTCATATCTAATAGTTCAAACAATCAGAAGCCAACCATGCCCAGCCCCACCCTGAAACCGCTGAAGGAATACAGTACGTTTCTCTGTTGATTCTTTTGTAGCTATAAACACACAGTCCCTCAGACACACACACACACACATGCATACTCCCTCATACACCATGCACTCACAAACATTCAAGAATGATAGCTGACCTCTGAAGAAATGCAACTACAACAAAAACAAAGTACATAAACTGTGGGTTCCGTTAACAAAAACATAGCTATTCAACCCCATGCCATTTTACGTACTTATAAGAAACTCAATTAAAAATCAACTTCATTGTTACTTAGTTTTTCCTTTTTATTTCCAATTTACATCAATTAAAAGTGTAACAAAAACAAAACAAAAAAAAAAATAATCATAATATTAATAATAACAAAAAAAATATACACACCCTCACACACACAAAGACAACCCACCCTGGTCATTTTAGGCGGCTCTCCGTGGAGTCCCGTGATTCTGTTTGTGGGGGCATGAACTGGACTCCATAGGAGGCTACCCAGAAGCCCTTTGTTTCTCTGCCTTGCCCGGCTGCACCTGTCCTCCAGGGTGAGATGTGTATGTGCTGTGAGGCTAGTGGGAATTGGGGGGGGGGACAATGGCAGAGACTGAAATCTCAAACTCATAGCACCTTCTGAAGACCGAGCAACCCAAAGCAAAGATGGCCGTTCAGTCGCAGATCCACCTGAAAGCTAATTTTGGTCAGCTCAAGATTTAAGGTCAACATTTTCACTTTGTTTTTCAGCGTGAGGTAGCTTTAAACAATCAGGATGACTACAACAAAACAGATTTATTTTCCCCAATTTTATTAGAAAATTTCGGTTGTTGGTGATCTGAATAAAACATGTTTCTCTAATGGGCAGTCAAGGGGTAAAGGACAATGAAAAATACATCCCAAATGAAACCTCACTTTCCAAACAGTGTTGGTGTGCATATTGACACATGTACACACAACGTGGAAATAGATATAAACCATCTGGTTGTTTATAAACACAGACTTTTACAACAATGGAACCAAGGATTTATAATACACAGTAAAAATGTTTTGCTCATGGTTTTGATGGTAAAAAAAATATTTGGAGCACCTGGACTTCTATAATTACTGAAAATATTTTTTGGTCTACATTGATTTGAAATGGTCTACATGTAGCTTGTTCTGGGAGGTGACTGGGGGAGGGAGGTTGAGTAGGAGTGGGAGGGGCTTATGTTGCTGTTATGGTAATGCCCCGCCAGTCCTACTTTACCTCACCCCTTTAAGGTTTTACACAATAAATAAGTGACATCAAGTCATGTTTCTGTTTCACTTGTCCCTTGGCTTGGTCCCTCTTCCTCCTGGCTCAAACTCATTCCTGTCAACTGTGGGCCATGGGAAACGTGACTGGATCTCAGGAAGTTGGTTGAAAGGGAGTGCTGGAATAACGCACAGATATTGCCGGTGCCCTTCAGTGCTAGCATCCATGGAGTAAAACTTGGAGAGCACTGCTTTGTGAGAGAAAAAGTATAAATTTTCTTTTTTGTTCCTGTCTTCTTTTTTTGTGGAGTGTTGTTTTATGGTCGAGTTATTTCTTTCATGTTTTTTTTGTTTTTTTAGCCGTCGTGTTTATTCCACTTTACAAGAAGCAGACTGCTCCCACGTCCACGCCAAACTCCTGGTCCGCTCCTCCAATGTCCATAGGGGCAATGTCCACGATGGGCAGACGGGAGGTCTTCTGTGTTTTGTACTCGAAGACAGTCTTTCCCCACTGGCCTGTGTGTTTCTGTGGGACAACAACAGAGATTTGTTTCAGCGCACTACCTGGCTGTATTCATTCGGACTAAAATCAAAGATAAACAGCTGTATTTTACACTGTGTCCTCTGCCTTCCCCGATGGTTTAAAGTGTCCATCTTTCCATCACCCTTCTTAACCGTGCCCTTCCCTCTCACCTTGCAGTCGTCCTTCACAACGCTGTAGGTGAAACGGCTGTTGCCCTCGGCTCTGATCTCCACGTCGTTGGAGCCCTGGAGCAGCAGGGCCTTCTTCAGGTTGCCGGTGGTTGCGTCCATGTAGGCCACGCTGTTCTTGCAGTGGTAGGTGAGGCTCTGAGAAGCCTCTGTGGACAGCAGCCTCAAGAAGGTCAGCTGGATACTGGCTGCATTGGTTCCGTCCTCAGCATAGCTGAACTGCAGATGGGGGAGCCAGAGAGGGAGAGCTTATGGTTAAATGTGGAACGTGGGGCAGCAACGAAATATTTCACAGGCTGTAATTTTGTACAAGCGAACGGCGGCCGAATGTGCATTACAGATGACAACTCTGAAAATAAAATGATCCTATTAGACGATCCGCTTAGCTATATTTCACTCAGACCAAGTTGCCAGCGAAATAAGGATCCATGCGGAGAAGAGACTCACGTGGAATCCTCCGTTCATGGTCTCTCCGAACCAGACGTGTTTGCGGTCTTTGCTCTTGCTTGTCCACCAGTTCTTCTGTGGCACGTTGGCTATGCTGGGGTACACACAGGTCTCGCCGGTCTCCATGTTGCAGAAGACCTTAATGGCGTCAGCTGTGCTGCCAATGTTGGGATCTACCCAATAGTCGCCTGCAGAACAACGGAAGAGCACAAACCTCAGCACTTAGTGGGCTGATAACATCTGTGGTCTTTTTGTTCTCTGTTGGATTGTGACTATTCCTTAATGAAACCAAATGGCATGATTCCATTCCTCTCTAATCATTCCATCTCCTCCATCTCTTCTGCCCGCCCGCCCGCACCCCCACCCAACCCTACTCACCGCTCTTCCACTCGGGGTGGCACAGTTTAAGGTCTCTGCAGGTGCGGGCAGGGTTCTTCTGGCTACCGTCAGGGCTGCGCAGGTTTTCGATCTGGCTGTTGAGGGATTTGAGCGTGGAGTCCACCTCCACGTCGTGCTGCCTCAGGGAGCTGGATGCCTCGTCGGCCCTCATGTACCTCAGGGGATCAGGGGACTTCTCAGGCTGAGACAGGCCAGCGAAGGCAGACATGTCGATGCCAGGGCCAGGAGGACCAGGGGGCCCGGGGGGTCCGGGGTTACCGGGAGGACCCTGAAGTGGAACACCTTACGCGGTCAGAAGGTGGAGAATACGTTTACACTTTAACGTTATATACACTGCTGACCCGCATTACTCACAGCAGGACCAGTCTCTCCAGAACGACCACGAGGTCCAGGGGGCCCGAGGGGTCCTGGGGTACCGCTAGATCCATCTTTACCAGCCGGGCCGGATGGGCCAGGAGGTCCCTGAGGTGACAAATGAAATTAGTCACTGCTCGCACAAACAAAGGCAAGGAATGAATGGGAGTGTTTCTGTGGATTCGCTAGTTTTAAATTGTTTTTTAACTTTTGCCTGCGACTGAGCTGTTCACTTTTGCTCAACTGTCTGACAGTGAGATTGAACTCTTTAATTCTGCTTATTGGAATGAACAAGTCTAGCAGCTATGCACTATGGGTAATAATGATTCATATTTTATTGTCTGTCCCTCCCAGCTTCTTTATCACATTGTTATCTTTATCATGTCATTCAGCTCAATGGGTTATTTTTGAATTAGGCTTCTGTTTTCCTCTCTGCTACAATATGTGGTAATCACAGAAGCATTAGCCTTTCCTGTTATCAGAAGACAGGCTAATTAAAATTCTGTGACCCTCTCTTCATCGTGGTGTTAGAGGAAATTTAAAAAGTCTACCCTTCGCCCCTAATTATCATAGCACGGGAGGACTAGGGATTGAAGTAGTCTTAGTGGTCTTTTCACAGTGTTCTTTCCTTCATTATTCTCTTGGCTACACTTACCCTAGCGCCGCTTGGTCCGGCAGGTCCGGCAGCTCCTTGGTCTCCGGCGGGGCCCTGTTGGTTTACACAAATATTGTATGAATGAGATGTGTCATGAATGAACGAGCAACGCAGATCGAAGGTCAGACAATATGGAGCTACAGTACGGCGAAGCGGACTTACGGGAGGTCCAGGAAGACCCTGGAGACCGGTGAAGCCACGGTGTCCCTTCTGCCCCCTCTCTCCTGTCTCGCCAGACTCTCCCTTGTCTCCGCGAGGTCCTTGGGGTCCCTGAAGTAGGACAGAATGTTTTAAATCTACTCCTCCGTTGTGTGTGTGTGTTGCACAGTGTGGTGTATTGATACTCACAGCCATTCCTCTAGCACCAGCAGGTCCAGCGGGTCCAGCAGGTCCTTGAGCACCCTGAAAACAGATGAGGTTCTTCTATTACACAGGATAACCAGAACCAAACTACTTTTAATGACAAAATAACAGCAGCCTTCCAATTGATACTGTGCGTGGTTTTGTGTTTACTCACCGACTCTCCTCTGTCTCCCTGCTTGCCCAAGGGACCAACAGGGCCGGGGGCACCGGGAGCGCCGGGGGCACCGGGAGCACCGGCAGGACCTGTGTTACCGCGCTCACCCTACAGATGGACATGAGAGAATGGGATGTAAGCATTTCTTGAGAGGTCAGCTAAGGGTTCTTCTATCCATATATGTGATTATTTGGTTTGATAATGCAGGTGTCTCACCTTGACACCAGTCGATCCATCTCTACCAGGTGGTCCGTCAGACCCAGCGTTGCCCTGCAAGGTAAAGACAGTCAAGGATTTAAATGTTTGTAGTCCAGACATGAAGTGTCTGCCAAAGCATCACAATGTTGAGCATCACTGGGTTATTGCTATTGTGGTTGGTGTTTTTGATTGTGGTTGTATCTTCTTGTCTGGGTTCCATTGTTGTTTGTGAATGTAGTTGCTACTGTTGTGATTTATGTTGCTCAGTTATGTGGTTATTGTGTGCGTGTTTTTGTAGTTTGGTGTTGTTCTTGGTTGTTGCAGTGATTCATGTTGTGGTATGTTGATGTTGTTTTGGTTGTCTGGTTTGTGCCAGTTGGTGGCAGTACAGTGCAGGTTTAGGCTGCCCATGGTAATGTTTGTGCCCTATATTTGTTCTTGTTGTGGTTGAATTCAGACCTCTCTTCCAGGCTCTCCAGCAGGACCAGTCAATCCAGGGGGTCCCACAGGCCCAGGGGGTCCACGGTCACCACTAGCACCAGAAGCACCCTGCTTACCGGGTTCTCCCTGGAACACAAAAAACACATATGTCAGGAAGTGTCAGACATCCCCAGTCAAAATTGAATACTGAAAAAATGAAGTAGCTGTATAGAAGCCTATAAATGTAAAAAAATCAAAGGGACTCTGTCATGTGACATTATAAAAAGCCTTTATTAAAGTGGCATGGCAGAAGATAAAAAGTACAGATACGTTGCGACTCACAGGCCTCTCTTAGGGTGCACTGAATATATAAAGATATCCTGTCTGAAAAGATGTGATGTGACTAGTTGGTCAGTAAATTGATGGATGTAACATTGGACTGGCCTATTGGTGAATGGATGGACGTGACATGTAAATATCCAATAGGTGAATGGATGATGTAACATGTGACTAATCAATAGGGGTATGGATGGATTTAACATTTGATGAGCCAATAGTTATATAGATGAATGTAATGTGACTAGTAAAAAGGTTAATGAATGAATGTAACTCTTGACTAGTCAGTAGGTGAATGGATAGATGTTACATGTGACTGGCCAGCAGGTGGAAGGATGGATGTAACGTGACTAGCAAATAGGTGAATGAATGGTTGTTATATGTGAATAGCCAATATGTGGATGGATGTAACATGTGACTAGTGAGTAGTTGAATGGATAGATGTCATATGTGCCTAGCCAATAGTGAGACGGATGGATGTAACATGTGACTAGCAAATAGGTGAACAGATGGATGTTACATGTGACAAGCCAACAGGTGAATGGTTGGATGTAATGTGAGTATTTAATAGGTGATCGGATTAATGTAACATGTGACTTGTCAATATGTGAATGGATAGATGTAAAATTTGACTAGCCAACAGGTTACTGGATGGATGTTATATGTGAATAGCCAATAGACGAATGAATGGATGTTACATGTGTCTAGTAAGTAGTTAAATGGATGGATATAATGTGACTGGCTAATCGGTGAATGCATTGATGTTACCTGTGACTAGCAAATAGGTGAATGGTTGGATGTAACATGACTATTCAATAGGTGAATGGATGAATGTAATGTAAGTAGTCAATATGGGAATGGATGGATGTAACATTTGACTGACCAATATGTGAATGGATGGATGTGACTAGTCTTACATGTGATTAGTCTATAGGTGAATGGATAAATGTAATATCACAGGTCAATATGTGAATGGATTAATTTAAACTTGTGACTAGTTAATAGGTTAATGGATGGATGTAACACTTGTCTAGTCAATATGGGAATTGATGGATTGATGTTACAAGTGACTAGCAAACATGGGAATTAAATGGATGTAACGTGAACAGTCAATAGGTTAATGGATGGATGTAAGATAGGACTAGTAAATATGTCAATGGATGGATGTAACATGTGACTAGCCAATAAGTGAATGTTTGGATGTTACATGTGACTAAGCAGCAGGTGAATGAATGGATGTAACATGTGACTAGCCAATAGGTGAATTAATGGATATAACAACTGACTAGCCAGTAAACGATTGGATGTAACATGTATCTAGTCAATAAGTGAATGGATACATTTCATGTAGCAGTACGGCATCAGCGACTGGGTAAAGGTCACCATTATAACAACAAACATGGAAACTTCAACCAGTTTGTCTCTGATTGACATTTCCGACTGTTTTTCAATTAAAGAAATCTCTATATTATATTGATTGTATGAATTCAGACTATCACTGGCCCTCACTCCAGACAAAATATGTTGCCTTGTTACAACTCCACAGTGGAGAAATAGAGGCAGTTATATGAACCTAGATTTTTTTTAAATTTATTTTTCAAGTGTGGTACTATCTGGGGTGAGATACTCACAGAAGGTCCAGGAAGGCCAGGGAAGCCCCTCTCTCCACGCTGCCCGGGTAGACCCACAATACCACGAGAGCCTGCCAGACCCTGGGGACCTGAAGGACCATCAGGACCCTACACGGAGGAGATGAAACGGTTAATAAATCTCCAGTTCTACAAATACAGACACACTGAAATTAGGTGACTGAAAAGTGTCTGAGTTGGTACATGAAAACTTAACTAACTCCTCAACACTGGTGGAAATTCAGCTGTATGGACAAGGCTAATTGACATGTTCCTGACAGAAAATACAGAACCATGTTATAAATTTAAAGGGAACAATTTGTAGATGTTCTTGGTAAACTTTTAGACCAAAGTTAAGGGCACACACACTGTTGACATTTATACATTTACTAAACTTTTCATTACATTATTCATTCTTAACGATATCTGAAAATACCCAGGATTCACTTATGTGATTACAATATTGCTGGAAATTTTGGGGTAGGTGAACTCGAGACAAAAAAAATGACAAGGGTTTTCATAAGAACAGCCTCTAGAATCTCAAAGTGGCTATACTGTACACCTCTCCAAAGTGGGCACAGTAATTTCAAATGCACTGTTATAACTGAAATAAGAGTTCAGCTACGAGTGGATATGAGACCCATCCCACATGCTTGATGTCACGCATAGCTGCTGCGGTACAGCCCTAACACTGAGACTTACAGGTTTACCATCCTCTCCAGCATCTCCCTTCTCGCCAGGGGCACCAGCGGGTCCACGCAGCCCAGCGTCACCCTGTCTGCCTGGGAGGCCAGCATCACCACGGACCCCCTTAGGACCGTCTTTACCAGCGGGGCCAGCAGGGCCAGCAGCACCAGGGTTACCCTGAGAGATGAAATGAAGAGATGAACCTCCGAATGACCACGTGACGTTATGTTGTTATACTGTATGTTGTTTGATTTGATACTTACATTGGGACCGGGAGATCCGACTCTTCCAGCAGCACCAGGGAAACCAGTAGCACCCTGCCAACAAGCAAAATAGTTCAGTGCAAGTAAAATAGTTCCTAACAAGTACCAAACATTGGATTTTACTGACAGGTAAACATTTTCATCAGAACATTTACTTACAGGGGCACCCTGGGCACCACGAGCTCCTTTAGGTCCAGACACGCCAGTGGGACCCTGGGATAAAAGGCAACAAGGAACACCATGAGAAAAAAAGAAACAAGACCCATTTTGATATTATGTTCTCAATGCTATCCATTTCCTGTACACTCTAAATGGTAATGTTTTGAACCAACATCTGTCTTTGGGCCATACTGGTATTTATTATTGGAAAGTGCATTCTGGGGGAAACCTACCACAGGTCCAGGGGCACCAGAAGGTCCCTGAGGTCCAGGGGCACCGGCATCTCCCTTCTGTCCGCTCTCACCCAACTCTCCCTTGGCTCCAGGTTGACCATCAGCACCCTGGCGGTTGGAGGATGGAAGGTACAGTTCAGCCAAGATCCAACCAGTTACATGGCTTAAAATAATGTGTCCATTATATATGTGACGCTGAGGTTCTACTTACAGGAGGACCGGCAAAGCCAGCAGGCCCGGGAGGACCAACCTCACCACGGTCACCCTATAGGAAGCAAAAAGAAAGACAGGTTCAAAATAGGTACTGAAACACACAAAATAAAAGAGAAACATGAGCCTATACATATATAAAATGTCAGGAGCTGAGCTGTGAAATGGGGTTTGCTCAACAAAGGTCAAACATTTTAGGATGAAATAGATTCTGAGGGACTCCAGCTCAGACAATCAACCTGGAAATTCGCTTTACATGAATGTATGTAAAACTAGGATTCTGGCCTTAGAAACAATGACGTATAGAATATGTCTGGATAAATATTTTGGATGACTTAAAGTAGAATCTTTTGATCTGAAGACCTCTACAGAGTGTCAATGGTATTGTTTGGTTCATGTAGAGCTCATTTCTGCTCTGTCTACATTTCAAACCAAAAAGTGAAAATGTAACAAATCTCAAAACAGACTAATAAAAAACCAGAGGTGGAGAACTCAAACTTACGGGAGCACCACGGGCACCAGCGGCACCGGTTGGGCCAGAAGGTCCAGTCTCACCCTGAGAGGGAAGGAGAGAGTGGGAATGAGAAACCCCTAGAGTCCACAATCCATAAAACAGGCATTCCGACTGTACAACTACAGGTAACTAACTGATATTAGACAGTGCACCTGATAACACATGTATTTTGTTATCCCTGGTTATTCTTACCTTGTTTCCATTGGGTCCGGATGGGCCAGGTGGGCCAATAGGACCAGTTAAACCCTGTGAGGGAGTAGAGAAGACAAAGTTATATATATACTATAGACTTCCCTTGGTCGGTGGATAATTGTCTCTGATATAGGGGTAGCGTCGCAAAGGGATAACCTTCAGCTAAGTACTCACTCTAGAACCATCCTTTCCAGGAGCGCCTTCGGGTCCTTTCTCGCCGTTGTCACCCTGTCGGATGAGGGAAAACGTGAGATCCTCAATATGTACCGATCAGGCATTGCACGAATCGACATAGCACTGCAATCCGCATTGTCGTTCTCTACGTTTCCGTCTGGAGTACTTTTTTTGCGGATGGTTACTCACTCTGTCACCCTTGGCTCCGGGGATCCCACCAGCTCCTCTCTCTCCTGGCATGCCCTGCAGGCCGGGTGGTCCCTGAGCTCCAGCACCACCAGCCGGCCCAATGGCTCCCTGTCACAGAGAAGAACGTAGTGTCAGACAGTGGCCAATAACGGTGCTTCTAATGGTCCTCTCCTTGATAGTAGCATTGTGACCGCCAAACTATCAGGGCCTCAGAACTCCAAGTGCCCAGTAATAGCGGACACTCTTATTGAATTTGAGGTTGAGTTGGGGGATTGGCTCCTAACCTTTGGTCCATCAGATCCGGGAGTTCCAGGAAGTCCACGAGGTCCCTGCAGACCCTGAGGTCCGGCGCCGCCCCTCTCGCCAGGGAATCCACGCTCGCCCTATCAGGGAACAGAGAAACAGCGAGTGAGAGGCAGAAACAGGAAGTACTACAGACATGAAGGTTTGACAAGTAAATGGAATTGGCATAGAGATGGTTGGAGGATCTAATTGGGAGAACCGGCTCCAGCATGGACGTCGCCATCAACGGCATCTGTCATTTTAATCAAGTTAAACATGTGGCACTGCCAACTTTACTGGCTAATAGCTCCAGGTGACTGGAACAGACATTCTAATGGAACAGAAACACTCTTTCCCTCTCTATGGGGTGGCAGCTAAGAAGACAACTGGATTTAGATCAGAGATATTGAGGAAGGGCAACTCACTCTGGGTCCTGTGGCGCCAGCAGCACCAGCCTCTCCAGGGACACCCTACAGAGGGAGAACAGAGACGCTGTAGCCACAAACTCACAGTAGCAGAAATACGCCGTCAAAACACGGAAGGCGTTTCCTCTTGATGTCATCATTGACTCGAGACACATCCACCGTGTTCAGTCAATCAGGGACATGGACGGCTCTGTTGCCGTGACAGCGTGGACACTCACCGCGTCGCCAGGCTTGCCTCCTTCTCCCGGGGGGCCGGCAGGTCCGGGCAGACCCTGCAACACAACGAAGGACAGTCAGTGACCTCGTATGACATCGTCAACAACGGACATCAAGCTATTCTGAATGGACTGATCCGGAAAAGTAAGGTGAACTCACCTGGAAGCCAGAAGGTCCCGGGGCACCCTGTTCTCCTCTCTCTCCCGCAGGTCCCTGGGGATTAAAGCAAACTCAGTTGTTCACAGGTGATTGACACAGATGGTCAACTCAGGTAGACAACAGCGTACTGTAGAGATATAAGGAAGTGTGAGGCGCAAAGCAAAGCTCTGTTTTGATATGCGTGTACCATAGAAATTGATTGCATTGCTATGGAGCACTTATCATGTCTGAAATGGTTGTCTCTTTAAGAGCAGTTTAAAAGAGGTGTTTAATGACGTATCGTCTTTTTACATACGTCTGTCAGAGGTGGAACACTTACAGCAGGGCCGGGAGGTCCAGCAGAGCCAGTCTCACCATCTTTACCAGCCAGACCCTGTTCAAAGAGACACATTTATTAGTACTTCATCAACCTCCACTGTTGAATTTCTTCAATTTCCATGGATGTAAAATAGCCCAGTTGAACAGGTTTGACCTCAACTTAACATAAACCAAGGGCAACAGGAAGTAAATCCAATGGTTGATCAACTTACTATCAGACCAGGACGACCCACGAGACCCTTCTCTCCTGTCTTGCCAGGTTCACCCTGTTGAAGGAAAAACACCCTGGTCAGTCACAGAGTAACCTGGTTCTCAAGCTATTTGGGCTGAAGTGTCTCTGGACATCAAATCTTTATTAGAAACCCCTCTGACACTCACATTGGCTCCCTTTGGTCCGGGGAATCCCATAACTCCAGGCTGGCCACGGGCTCCCTGAGGCCCTGGTGGGCCGGGGCGACCGTCCTCACCAGGGGAACCCTATAATACCACACACAGTGAACGGAGAAACGGTCAACACCCAGTCACATTGTATCTATGTAGTCCCGGGTTTCCAAAGGAGAACTTTGTAACTTTGGTATTAGAGCGCCACATATTGTTTAATTGTAAGGCCAAGATGGCATACTTACACCAGGACCGACTTTGCCTTGAGGACCAGCATCACCAGGGCGACCAGTGAGACCCTGTGAGAATCACGCAACAATGAAAAGTGTCAAAACACAGTAATACATGACGATGGACACCAATTTAAACCCACGCTGATGGTTGTGACTGGGACAAGTAGGGTCTTATACTCACTCTGGCTCCGGGGAGACCAGGCTCTCCGGTGCGTCCTGGGTCACCGGTGCTTCCCTTGGCACCGGCCAGGCCGGGTACGCCACGGTCTCCAGGGGCTCCCTGAGAAGGAACAGAGAAGAGACACAGTCATCATTTGTTTTTATCTATTTGTTCATAACCTGTGATTGTATTAACCACAGCTGGTGTGAAAGGGTACCAGGAGAAGGTTTCAGTGGACTAACACACCTGGTTCGGTTGTTTGGAAACTACTCAGGGGTCTATTTGAACATATTCTTACAGGGAAGATCTCATTTAGTAAAGTTTGTTGTGAGCTATGGTAATTTGGTCATTACTCCATTACTGTCTGTCAGACAAGATGTAACTTTGAAACAAGGAAACAGGTCAAATCGGCATCGGAAGACCCACCTTAGCACCAGCAAGACCATCCTGTCCTGGGAAACCACGGTTACCAGGTGCTCCCTAGAAACAAAGACAGTGAGATGAGTTCTGTGACGAGGGATTGGATTAGGGGACAACTGATGTGACCCAGTAACACAAGAAGCAAACATAATTGTTGGGGAGATCCCGGGCTGGTTCAGATTCTTACTCTCTCGCCAGGAGGCCCAAGTGGTCCAGCAGCACCGGGCTCTCCTCTTGGTCCTCTCTTGCCCTCCTCTCCTGCGGGGCCAGGGGCGCCTTGGGGACCGGCAGGGCCCTGCACAGGAAGACCAAAAAAGATGCCTAATTAATCCCAAACCTACTTCCAAGTCCAACTCAGGTAAGAGGAGAAGTCCATGTGTAGTTCTGGTGTGAGTGATATTAAAAAGATCCACTGAACTCACAAGCTCTCCCTTGGGTCCGGCCTCTCCTTTGAAACCAGGAATACCGGGGTCTCCCTATCACAAAAACAGGGGCAAAGTCAAAAAACCCACAACACATTCTCTCATAACCCTTGCCACCAGAGTAACCAATGCAAACCAAGCTACACCGCCACATAATATTGGGGTGTCCAGGTTTTTGGGTTAACAAAGTGGAACCTACCGACTGTCCCTTGGGCCCAAGAGGCCCTGTTGCTCCCTGAGGTCCGGGGGGGCCACGGGGCCCTGGGAAACCAGGTGCACCAGCAATACCAGAAGCGCCCTACAAAAGAAGGATGAGAAAAATCAACTGAGTGTTCCTGGCTCTGTAGTACACTGATAATGACATAAAGAAAATGACTGCATAAAGAGTGTAGAGGCCCGGAACGTTCTACACCGGAGTGTACTTACAGCAGATCCTTTAGCTCCGGGAATACCATCAGTACCAGGGTTGCCCTAAAGGAACAAAGGAAAAATAGAGTTGAGACGTAACCATTGCGCTGGTCGAATTAGGAGATAATGACTGGGAGATATTGACCGGGAGATAATGTACTTCAGAGTGTATCACGTCCTGTACTGTTACGTACAGAGGCACCAGCGGGTCCAGGCGATCCGGGTGTGCCAGCCTCTCCGCGGGGTCCTTGTGCGCCCTCAGCTCCACGGGCACCAGTGGGACCAGCTTCTCCCTGCAGGATTGAAGAGATTCACCAGAGCATTAGGACGGCCGAAGCGTCACTGTTCGTTAAACTGTTTCAGGTACAGTTACTGTGTGAGTTTCTCATCTCATTACAGCTCATCATTTTTGATCATCTCAGTGGAGTTTATCACTGGTGGTGTGGTGAAATGTGTCTCCCATCTTTTGTCATATGCCATAAAGGTTTCCATTGGGTTCATGCCTGAATGGAACCTAAAATATAAAAATGTTGCATAATTGTGAAGAGTACAAACCTTGGCACCAGGAGATCCAGGGAAACCAGGTGCTCCAGCAGGTCCCACAGGCCCCTATGGGAATCAGAGTTGAAAGGTCAGACTCACTGATTCCTGGTTTTGAAATTATCACACATGAATACAACACAGACTTGAAGAACAGTCTGAACAGTGAAAATACACATAAGTGAAGCGTATTACTCATTTTCATATGTTTCTGAAACAGCGAGGAACCAATCTGAGGAGAGTCATACGTACAGGAGGACCAGCAGGGCCAGGTAAGCCATCATTACCGCGGGCACCCTGAGGAGAGACCAGAGATGGGAGACGTTATGACAGCGGTAGATACCGCGGGGCGTTTATGGACTAACACATTTACGCTGTTAAGCTAGTCACCCTAGACATGCCGGTTGGCATTCCACAATGTGTTTCAGTGTTCTGGCTTAACACGCCTAGAGTAGGGTTTATGGGATTACAGTTGAGCAGGCTTAGCGGAACATTTGATTTGTCATGTAGCATAGGTCTTCACTGGGTGGAAACGTTAACCAAAGACAACGTCCCACACAATAAGCGGGGGTTTATCAGCTAGGACAGTGTCCAGAATATCAATGGGTCTCTTTATCACGTATTGGGTTTCGGGACATGCAGTAAAGGAGCCATTTTCATTCATCAGGGTTAGAGTGTAGCTTGGGATCTTTAGGTGTATTAATAACTAAACAGTTGGGCTCATGACTTATTCAGGAGAGCAGGGTTTAATCGCAGTTAAAGAGTAATGTTTGGGTGGTTACTCACAGCAGCTCCAGAAGGTCCAGGACGGCCTCTCTCGCCAGGCAGACCGCGTGGTCCCTATGGGACAGTCAAAGATTACAGATTAACGGTCAGCTTGTTTCATTGAGTTATGAGTCACAATAGAGAAATACAACATTTAAATTCCTGATATATAGCTAATGGGCAGTTGCTCCACTTTCTTACCATTGGTCCAGGGGCTCCGTTCTCTCCGGGAGCACCAGCCTCACCCTAGAGAGACAAGACAGTTAGTCAATTAGACTTTGAATCAGACTGTCATTCAGACCGTCAGACAAATAGATACAGAAACTGACACTTTCCGATTTTGACTGCAGTGACAGATCCAGGAGGCAGTCTTACCTTGGCTCCAGCTGCACCGCTTTCTCCCTTAGATCCATCCAGACCAGGGTGACCCTACAGACAGACAAAATTGAGTGACTTTGTCAGCACTGATCAATCCCACTTGGCCTGCCGTGTTAGTACACTGATTAATAAGCATGGATTAAATCATCTATTAGGTAGCTCATCTGTCATGTTTCTAATCAGGCTGGACACACACTATCCTCTGGTAATGCAGTTGTAATTATGAACGAAGCATAATCAGTCTCTCACTCTGTGTCCTTTGATTCCGGGAAGACCAGGAGTTCCAGGGAATCCACGTGCTCCCTGGAAAAACAAGAAAAATTAGGAAATGACAAAGGATTCTGTGTGGGAGTCATGTGTAAAAGGAACTTAAATTGTTCCTAGTATACTGAATTTTCATTTAATCAGGAAGTAGTCGAAAATTATAAAAGCAATTGATGGTAGAAACTCAGCTTATATCACATTCCAAAATAAAAGATCATGACAATAGGTGTTTTACTAGTAATCTCTCTCATTTACCTGAGGTCCAGCGGGCCCACGCTCACCAGCCTTTCCAGGTTTGCCAGCCTCACCCTAGAAATGAAGAGGAAAGCATTATTGACTATAATTGAAGATATTATTGAATTGAGGATTTGATTTAAATGAAAAGTAAAGTCTTGTTTAACCTATTACATGTATTCTATGATCATCAGTATACTACAGCCAGTTGGGGGGAGCAGTGTTGCCCTGTCAATGACTGTCGCTGTGACATTTGCTAAATGAACAGTAAATGATACTTTGGTGTTATATCATACATTGTAGACAGTTGTGATGCTTGGTGGACAGCTTAGGTGATCCTGTGTCAGACAGCGTCATGCTTGTGTTTTCCAACATTGGGGAAGACACACGGTCCGCTGTTCATTACTGAACTGAGGGGGGGGGGCGCTGTAGTATGGCCTGAACTGGGGGGGGGCGCTGTAGTATGGCCTGACTAGGTCAGTGAGGTAATGGTGGTTTTGTGCAGGAGGCAATAGTTTTGTTCACAAAAGAAAATGCTCCCTGGTGTGAGGATATGGAAGTGCAAAAGCATATTTAAAGCCCTACATCTTATATCGAAGCTTCTTGACATTGCTGAGTGTAAATAACATGGTCTGAGATGTGCTTTAATTCAGCACGGATCTGTTTCAAGACCAGGTTGGTTCCGGTTATGTTAATAAAGATGACAATGCTTACATCACTTCCAGGTTTGCCAGAAGGTCCAGGGGGTCCGCGGGGTCCCAGTGCCCCCTGTTATAAGGAGATATTGTGTTCATTGATGTGTGGTCATACTTTGTGAGAACAAGAGTAGGCTGGTGTAAGTTGTTGCTGTAATTTCAAGTGTACGTTTCTACATTGCAAAAACTCATGAATGATTTCTACACCTTGAACCTAGTCTAACTGCCAGGGCCAGCTCTAACAAACATGTCGCAGGTATGTTAGAAAAGAGAGCCCTGTCTACAGTATATGTCACATTCATAGCATGTAGACCAAGTAGGCATTTCCCTGTTACTAGTGGTTTGATTTTAATGAAGGGTAATGATGTTAGGGATTTTCACTGCCCTGTGGGAGACCCGACATTCCATCAATGTCTATGGGTCGCGGGCGAGAGGTCAATCAGGGTGAGATTATGGCTATATATAGAAGCAATGTTTCTAAAATAACTATAAGTGCTGTGGGTGAGAATCGATTGACTATATCGTGCATCTGAGAGGGTTCACTAGGTTTCATGGGGTAACAATGCAATCTTATAGCCTGTCGGTTGAATACGGCCCAGTAGATATCTAATACTAGAGGGCTAAGGTGCAGCTGCCAGAATCTATGCATTCTATTTCTAGGCCGTGTGGTGCCCTGTGGGATACTCACAGCCGGGCCAGGCTCTCCAGTCTCTCCGGGGTTACCTTGGAAACCTTGTGGGCCCTGGATTTGTTTAGAAGGAACATTTAGTCAGATATAATAGTCTACATACTTTTATAGAGTTATCCACAATAAGGATTGCATAGTATATTAGGACACAGTAATACTCATGAATCTAGCTTATACATTCTATACTGATGGCCAAAGGACTGTAATGACTATTAAAGCATTTCAACACTAAGTCACACTGCATGTCCATAGACATCTACTATAATGTCAGTAGACATGGATACCAGCTACTGTACTAGACAACATTCTTCTTCTGTTGGTTCTAATTCCAAGTTGGCTGGACAGGCGTTCAGCCAACATTACTGATGGTGTGTATACTTACAGGGGCTCCTGAAGGGCCAGGGGGCCCCCGGGGACCCATAGGGCCCTGCAGAGGAGAGAAGAACAGGCACAATGAGAAAAAATACAGCATATCGATATCAATTCACAGTTAATTTACTGTTGGGGGAAATGCTTTTTTACTCAAACCATTTTAATCGTCAGACATGCTGGTGAGTTTAAATGAAACATTGTGTGTCTTATGTTGCACAGTTAGTCAGGTTTTTGGCTATGGCTTTCTGGTGATATTTAAAAACAATTTGTGGATACCAGGGATGGATAGCAGAAACTTAATGTGGACTCTTATCTGGGTGGACGGGGTATCTACATCTTCATAGATACATACAATTCAGGCCTATAGTTGCTACAAACAAGACACCTTTTGTGTAATCTGTATATTATTTTACTGACTGTCGTAATAATACTGTATGTCTTATTCAATGCCAATAGGACAGCGTGATCTTTCATGTTGCTATGACATCTCAACCCTACAGTGTAAGTTCCCTACAGTGGTTCATTTCCACCACAAGGTGGCAGTCGGTCACCAACTCTGTCAGTTTGTAACACAGTGAGGCTGTAAATTCAATATCGAGTGCATATATTTAGTGTCCACAGTACTATGTACATATGTATGTGTTTACAGTGGCATCTCCTGTCCTCTTACCATAGGTCCTTGCATCACTCCCATCTGGGCTCCACCAGCCTTCTCATCAAATCCACCAGCCATCTGAGCAGCAAAGTTCTGCACAAACACATAAGATTTATTATTGAACTGACGGTTTCTAGCCTACATTCAATGCCTGACATTGCTTTCACAGGCTTGTTCTTCCTCCCTAGATATAACCTCACCGCTCTGGGGAAACTAAACACACTCTGGCACATTCATTTAGCCACTGTCCTAATGAACAATATCACAGACTGTTATATTATCCATCATTCTGTCTGTCTTTATTCAAATAACATAGAAAAAACATGCTTAGGGTTCATCTGCCAATGACTATATACCGCTATTGTAGCGGTAATGTACCGCTATTAAAGCGCTAATGTCCACCAGACAGACAGAGATCATATCTCATCAACACCACTGTCTTCTCCGTTTATTTTGGCACTTACCCCACCAAGGCCTGGGGCTCCATTAGGTCCGGGAGGGCCAGGGGGCCCAGGGTTCCCGGGGATGCCGGGCTCTCCGTCTCTACCTCTGGGACCAACGTTTCCCTAGGGAGAAGAGAGGGACATGCTTTGACAGTGCTGGGTCTGTCTTAGGTTGGCGGCTAACATCTTCAGGCACTGACGAGCAACAGTAAACATATGAGTGGTTTTGGTCCGGCGCTGCAACGCTGCTTCCACACCGTAACAGCGCAAAGCGAGCCCGTGCGCACGAGCAGATACCATCTGTGACTGTAGAGAGTGGCACTGTGCCGACCTTAAAGCGGTCAATTGACTTTAATGCATGAATTAACCTTTTAATTTGCCGCATAAGTAGTCTGCCTTCTGGTAGAATGACTACTGGTAACATACTGAGGTGCTTTAGGAATTGAGGCAACTATTTTGTTGTTATCTTACAATACTGTGTTAGTCATTAGAAACGGGAATCTCTATCAATGAGGGGTTTTTTCACAAGAAGGCAGCATTTCTATCTTACCAGCAGTGGTCTTAATTCAAGGTTTGATAAATGATCTGTTTACGGTGTTCTCTGAAGGTGAACCGTTCAGTCCATTCCGCAAACAGATTCCTAAGCACTTCTGCCACAAAGGTGACAGGGATTTAGTGCCTCACCTTATCACCCTTAAGTCCAACTTCTCCACGTGGTCCCTGCTCTCCTGGGGGGCCCTGCACAACCAAACATATTAGGGTAAGAAAGATACCCAGCAAAAAGGACATCAATCATACATAATGTCATGGCAACCGTCATCATAATAATAGGACTTTGAGAGTTTGTTTACCATAGGGCCTGCTGGTCCAGCTGGTCCTACAACCTAGACAAGGGGAGAGGAGGGAAGTTGGTCACTTCTTCATACTTTTTGGGAAGTTGTCTTTTCAAAGGCCTGGTGTCTTTGATACAGTGTTGGGTGTCACTGATTTGAATAGCTAAGATGCTGGCCATAGACAAATAAGCACTTAAGGCCTGGTGTCTTTGATACAGTGTTGGGTTTCACTGATTGAATAGCTAAGATGCTGGCCATAGACAAAAGCAATTCAGCTACTTAAAAGGAAAACATCCTCCGCTTGTCAGGGTTTTCCGAGAAGACTTGCATACAGGTGAATCGAGTCCATTAGGTCCTAGGAACGTAGGCTTCCTTTCATGTTGTCAGTCAAGGCATGAGGAAAGTCTCTCACTAAAACCACGAGTTTTAGAGCAAAGTAGCTTATCACTTATCAACTTGAGCAATTGGCATGCTTGGTATCTTATGATTTAGCAAAAGATGGACACGAAACAAAACGGGCAAATTGGCAATCCATAACAATCCATGGAATGTCCATCCACAGTCCAGCCAAGACTGTGATTCAATCCCATTAAACCACGCGTATGTCTGTGCATGTTTTAATCAAGGCTATTGGAACAGTGTGTTATCGCTGTGTCAAGTAAACATGCCATAGACTTGGAGAGGTCATGCAGTAGTTCACGAATGCCTGGCAATACCCTGCGTGAGTCCCTAAAAAGGTGCTTCAGTGCTGTTACAAAAAAAAACATAACCCTCTGATTTGTTCAGCAAGCAAATGCTTCCCTCTCTTTCTGAGAGAGCGGAAGGTACAGGTCCTTCCCTTGAATACAGCAGCTTGTTTTCATGTGTATGAATAAGAAGAAATGTGTATAACGGGTCTGCTGAGTCGAGAGTTCCAGCTCAATTATTAAACTCTGTTCTGTATACTTACATCTGCAATATCGCCTGGTTCACCTTTCTGGCCCTGATGGAATCAATGAAAGTCAGTGGTCAATGGTCATAATGAAAGTCAATGGTCCTCATGAAGTAATTAATAGTATCAAGAGACATGCTATTCCAATCATGTGAGTCTAAAGCGTTTTATAGCATGAGGATGATTATACAGTGCTTCCACTAGTCCACAAGAATCCTGGACAAGCACAGCAGATTGAACTTGTCAGCTAATCAACAGGCTCTCAATGTGTGCTGTGGTGCTGTTGGGGTTCTCAGAGTGGGAGTTGGGAAACACTGGTCTAAATCACACATTGATCATTCAATAAAAGATCAAAATGGCTGTTGTGTAACCGGTTCCCTTGGTCTCACCTTAGCACCAACCGCCACCTCTGATGTTGCAGATGGGGAGATGAGGAAGAAAGAAAAAACAACATTAAAACAGGTGAACAACATACTGCTGATAGCTGTGTGTTGAGGATCACTCACGCTCAGGTTGGGTGCCAAACCTCCAGAGGTACTATAAAACCCTCCAGATTAAAAGCAACACCTGTGGAAACCAATGAACACCAAAGACCATACACCAAACAAGTGTGCCAGGAGCTTAGCTGTATTTCCACATTTAGGATGAAGCCAAAGCAAGCAAAGCCAGGTGGTGGGAAAAAGGCTTGGATCAAAACCTCAGTCTGTAGTAGATACCAAACATATTTCAGTACACTGCATCAATGGCGTTATGTAGAAGAATATCTAGTTGTAAAATAGCTTATCCTGAAGACACTTCTAATTGTTCTAAAATGCATGAAGGTTATTATATTTCTGCATATAT
This sequence comes from Esox masquinongy, assembly GCA_016801175.1. Lineage (NCBI taxonomy): Eukaryota > Metazoa > Chordata > Actinopteri > Esociformes > Esocidae > Esox > Esox masquinongy. The sequence continues at coordinate 22,359 of JACXGI010003390.1, read as the reverse complement.
AGGCCAATGTAATTTTTATTCATAAATAACTGAACCGTGAAAGCAGCTTTTGTTATTATGATTTGATAACAAAATATGAATATAGTATGTATGCTTATATACATCTTAATATAATCTTAGATGTGGGTAGAACACCTAACCCTCTCTCCTCTATTCTTATGTTATCTGCATCTGAGCCGGGGAGTTCACAATAAAAACAGAAGATTCATTTTGTGGGTTCTTTAAACTGAAACTGTGCGAGAACCCCTAAAACCACTTCAATATGAAGAACTAGAGGATCTTCTAGAAACATTTTCTTTTAACACAGGACAGGAATTCGGTGCTATCTACAGTATGAACCTTTTTTTAGTTCCATATAGAAACTTGTCAGGTTCTATTCAGAGTCTAAAATAATTCTATGTGGATTCCACAAAGGATCCCACCTGGAACCCAACAGAGTTCCTCAAATGGTTCTCTTACAGTGAGAGCTGAACAATCTGTTTGGAACCCATTTTTCTGAGAGGTTGGGTTAAGTCTGGTATGATGAAGCACCATCACATGTATGTGACAGGAAATACATCTTGATGTAATGTGTTGCAGGTGTTTAAGGACAGTACTAGTCAAAAGTTTGGACACACTTATTCACTTTGATTCACTAGAATGGGTGTTCAAACTTTGGTAGATGGCATAGCAGTCTAAATGTAAATGTTACACACTAGTGATGGACTAATGAGACTTCAGGGACCAAAGTGGGTAGGACTTATGTGTTCAAAATCATTTTCATATTTTATTCAACCAAATTGCTGTGTTCATGTCTGGAAGGGATTCTGCTCAAATGAAATTGACTTCAAATGTGATTTTCTGTGTGAGATAACCCTCACCCTTTTTCGATCTAATGTGCAACATCAATCCCCCTAAACTGCCGCTTAAATTTTCCAAATCAATTCTGACAATAGTGGAATCTCATCTAGGTTAAACGAAATGCTTTGATTGGTGCAAAAAGAGCTTCTGGTATAACACATCCTCCCGTTGGTTCTGGGGCGTCTTAGCTGCCATCCTCCACTAGTGAAAGCAAACTCAGAAGTGGTTGTTTTTATTATTAGCCTGTGTTGTTTCTAATGGAAACCAGATGCCACACCTGTAGGATTAAACTCCTCATGAAGTCAACATAAACAGAGAGGTTTAATCCACATGATGTTTACAGGTCCCGCCTCCAACCTGAAACAAGCAGGAAATAAAGACTTTTGAATGAGGAACATCACACCTAGCTAAAACACTCAAATCAATTTAATCCCAGTTCATGGGCCACAAAATCTGTCCCAACTCCAGTGTAGGCTCACGAACAAAACCATGTGCCAAACAAAAAGCTAGTTAACCAGTGTTAGGTTCCCCATTCAAAAGCAGTGGCCTGTTAAGGGCGCAGTAATTTATTCATGACTGGTGTGAATAAATAAATTACAACCAATGGGTGCGCTGGCATCAGCAGGGCAGATGGGGCAACACTCTCCGGGTTGGATGATGGGGTTGGCACACATTGTCATATCCTCGCAGATGATGTCATCACACAGCACCGTCCCGCCGTCACACACACAGATACGGCATGGGTTCGGCTTCCACACATCCTTCTCGTTATAGCCATGGCCGTCTTGGATGCAGCCGCCCGCCTCCTCTGTTCGGGGGAGGGGGTCCAGAGGGCACGGGGGGAGGTGGGGTGGAGGACGGTGGGTGAAGGGGATGCGTGGGGGCGGGTGCGAGGGGTTAAAGTTGGCATGACAGTGATCGTGGCAGACAGGTGAAGGGGCACGGGGGGGATGCAGGGCCGGTGGAGGGCAAGCAGGGTGGGCGCCCGTTCCCAACAGGCGGGGAGGAAAAAGAGGCCGGGGGGCGCAGTCAGAAAGGGTGGGGGAAAGGAGGGGGGAGAGAGATTAGTGATTAGCTTAGCATGAGGCCTCATTTACACCACACACAAAGCATCACAACCCCTATGCACAGGACTCCGCCCTCCAATGAGGGACCATCAAAAGGTTTCACACGTCAATGTCCGTCACAACACAAATCACCAACCACATTGAGGTCAGAAGCATTAGCGATTAACCCAACATAGCATCAATATGTCCATCACGTCCAGGAATCAGATGATAAAATATGTATATGCAGGGTGAGCATGCTGGGTATTTCAAGGCACTGGTGTGAGCATGTGTTGATCCAGGACACTGCCTATACCTGTGTTCCTCGGTCGGACCATCTCTAACCAACAGTCTGTGGTTTCGTAAAGCAACACAGTTCAACAAGCCTCAACCAAGTGTATATCTCTAGCACCCTAACCGCTATTATAATTTTAAAGTAAGCCACAGCGCTAATAACATCCATTCAGATTGCAGTTATCACATTCAGGAGTATTCTGAGGAGGTTTTAATGCCACCAACAAAGACTACATTTAGCAGTGCCATTTAAAGCCAGTAGATGTAGGTATTTTGTGTGGTGAACTGAGTGTATTTAACCTGTAGGCCTGCAAAGCTCTGTTGTGACCTGTAGACCCGTATGAATGAGTCCCTCACACTGGGAGACTGTGCCCAATTGACAAGCTTCTGCCTTAGGTAAACAGAGGGGACCTTCTCCATCTGGATTGCATAGCTGTGTCAAGTGCCAGTTCAAACACATTGGAGCATTTAGAATAGGGAGCTTTCATGCGGAAGGTCGAAGGTTGGGCCTACTAGGCTAAATGCAACTATTTGTTTTTCTTGTGTTTATGCGAAAGTGGTTCTAAGCACATACCTGCTACCAAACTATACTGTATTACGGATGAGCAAACCATTTCAATATAGTTTTCTCCACTTTATGTCGGATTGGTAGGTGGCATGATGTTCCATTTGTTTGTTTTTTTCATACATACGGACACACTTTCCTTTATTTAAGATACAGACGCACAGTCCCAAATGTCTTAGTTAGCCTGTGTCCCAAATATTAGTCTTTCAGTTTCTAAAAGAGAACTAGAAGACACACTTGTAGAGAAGTGGAGGAAAACACATTGGCTATGTAGCACAAGTCCATGAATATTGGGATTGTAAAGCACATCATAAAGTACATGATATATTATTGTATCATTACCATCACTCACATACATTTCCATATTTGGTTCCATAGTTTCTTTGCATAACCCCTTACTTAAGTGAAAAACTCCTTACTGAGTGAAAAACTGCCATTCACTTTCTGCTACCCTTTGAGCCTTCTAGTTAAGCTGTGACTGCTGTGACTGACCCGGTCTCTGTCTCTTTAAATTATGAATATAATTAACTGTTTTATCTCCTTCAACCACAGGACAAAACTTAATTACAATTTCTATACACCTCTTCTAACAAAAAGTTCCTTAAACAATAAAAGTCTTTATTTGAATCAGAATGTGTTTTTTTCAGGTATGTAGGCCTAAATGGCAGAACGTAAACGTTATCTTAACTGCCTAAACATTCCTGAAATTGATAAAACATCTCAAGTAGATGTCTGTGTCTGTTCTGGTACAGTTTCACAAAATGGATTTGTTTTTTTTAAATACTTGCACTACAACGAGAGAATGCACTGTGATCTAACTGCAAACAGAGACTCCAGGAATGAAACAAATGGACACCTGTTCACCTGGTCCTCCATCTCAGAGCTGTGCCTTGATAGCCTCACCTTTTCTCTCAAAGGGAGGTCAAACATTTGTTAGGCCCCTGTATCTGCAAACACTTAGAATGTAATGAAATTGTTGAAAGTATGTCACAGTCAAACCCGTATTAGCAAGATACTAACTGATAAGATACCGTTATTTAAATACTTACACATTACATTCTTTAATTGACTAGCGTAAAAAATCTCTGATTTGTATCTGTAAGAAAGCTAATTCATAATTGTTCAATTCCTCCAGCGTCAGATTTCTTAGATTGTGCCCCTCCATAAATGCCAGTATATGCCACTGGTTCACAAAATCACTACCGTTCTCATTACTTGTTTGCAACAGTTCTTCACGAAACTTTCGGCCTTTTCATTCTGCCAGTTAAATGTATGCAGTAACTGTAAAGTTCAGATGCCGAGCCAATGACACACAAAAAACAAAAACGATTTCATCAAATCTCATCATCAGCAGAATGCAAACTTTAGCAAATGACAATTGAACAGTAAGTTGCAACTTACGGCCATCCTCTTGACATCTGACAATGGATAGTAAAACAACTTGGGATGCTAGAAGTAGCAGAACAGTCCGTGAATCCACAAAGCTGAACATGTCTAAATATTAGACATGCAGGACCTTGGGTGAGAAAAAAAATAGGATGCAGCAGAAACGGCTTTCTTTCTGTGTTGCCTGTGTATGTGTTCCCAGAGACTACAACCGAACCATGCAGTCAACCTTCCAAAATCAAAGTGGAATCCAACGCGGGGCCCCAGCCGGCACTTTACACCCACCGCGTCAGGGCAAGAACCGCGGTTTTATGTCCACTGTGCCTTCTACGAATCTTCGTATATTCCAAAATACTAGTCCTCCCACCGACCCCCAGTATAGCTGAAACCCGACCCAGATCTCCCTCCCCTCAGCTTCATCAGCACCTATTCTACCAAGGACGAATGCTTTTTCTTCCATTCCTCCCATGATGACCTTCGAGGACGAGGTAGGCTAGGCTAGGCTACCTATAAATCGCACTTTTTGTGCTCTTTCAAACCTTCGATTAGTCTACAGGAATGTGGAGTACTGTCGACTCAATTGTCAAGCTCAGATCTGGATAATTGCCCATTGCAGTATTTGAGGTAGATCTATGGCGGAAAGCACGTGTATGGGCCTTATAAACCTATATTCATATTCAACTAATCTTTTCAGGCTATTTATATTGGCACGTAAAATAGCCAGCTGCACTTTATGTATTGGCACGTAAAGCTATATTTATTCTATATGGTCTTATAAAAAGTTTGATAGGCCTGGTTGGCTGTATTCATGCAACGGTAGCCTATTTACACAAGTAAACCTCGAATCATATTCACTTCGACCCGGGAACCAGTACCGGCCAACCAAGGTCATTAGATGAGAGACCGTTAAGACGGTTCAGCTAATATTCTGAATGACGTTAAATCGGTACATTCCCCAAGAAGAGATAAATCTCTAGCCTGACAGACTGTCCCATCTGAGAGAGAAGGATCCTACTGACCTGCCTCTTCATAGGTGCCCACACTCAGCAGTGATGATGCATGGCCACTGCACACCAAAATGTCCACATTTTAACATCTGAACAACCTCTCTCTCCTCAATGTTAATAATTTCGTCCTAAATTTTACAATGCTGCCCCTGTGTACGGAATAAAAATTTTGCAAAGAGAATAATTTGGTCCTACATCTTTGTAACCAAACACACCCACTCACTGACCTCAAACTAACCTGCATTTTTGTCCACTTTGCTAACAATAGTTGAGTGTAGATGAAGTGGACCATGGTGTGAACTACTGAAGGAAGCGCTGAGGACAAGCATGGGAACCGGTCATGTCTTTGAGGATTAACTAAATTAAACCTGTCAGATTTTACAGTCTTGGATTATGGCTTTATGGGGTGTCTAATTATTGAAGGACCCGAGGCAACCTCTGGGTGTGTTGAGCAGTCCAGTCAATGACAGTGTTATATCATGGTCACGTTACATACTTGGGGTCAGTCAGAGTTTCTACAAGAGGCCTGTATGTTTGGGCAAAGACCAGTTGACATGAGGCTGTGAGAACCAGTTAAAAGACGATATCTGCCGTGACTCTTAGCAGTGGATATTAAAGGGCTAAAATCCCTTTAATATCAGGCATGTTGCTGGCATTTCCTGTCAGTTTCCTGCATAGCCTGTAATATTTTTGGCTTGACTAAAGAAAAATGTTTGTAGCCCTAGTATTAAAGTATTTTATTTTAATGAATTGTTTAATTGTCTCCTCACAAGGTGAAGAGCTTTGTGATTTATGTCTATTTGAAAAGTGCTGTACAAATGCAATTTACTATTGTTGTTAATTGTACTATTAACAGGATCCAAAATACACACAATGTAATGAGCTGTTCCAATCTGTATGTTTCCTCCAGTACCTCGCCATTCCGGATCAAGATAACGCATATGTCAGTCTCTATACTGTGATGCTTGACAGTGGTGAACATACGGATAAAATGTCTCTTCAAACTTTATCATATATTTCTCAGAGACAGATGGGGCCAGGTGAGACAGCGTGAAAGGGGGTCTTTGTGGAGTGGAGATGCACAGTCACGCTTGGGTCATAACCTTTGAAAGAGCCCCCTCATTCCTCATATAGGGAATGAAGAGTCTAAATCCCTCTGCTCTTACAGTAACAAGTGATCCAGAGACAGTTGTATTGTTTAGTGCCCATTGGTTAAGATTAGGATTGGCTCATCCTAAATCATTTACAGTCATGTGAAAAGTAAGTACATCTCCCTGGAAAGTTTTTTTTCTTTTCTTTTTATATTAATTTGGAAATATGGCTATGCATTCTTTCCCTCAATGTTACTGACAGATAAGGTTAACCTAATTTAACTAGTTACTCAAAAAGATTATACTTTGCAATCGTTTATTCATCCGAAATCTACAGAAATGGAATTTCATACTGCAGGAAAACTAAGTATACCCCTATCTTCAATAGCTAGCATTTCCCTGTTTGGCTGAAATAACTTAATGTAGCTGTTTCTTGTAATTGTCTATCTGTCTCTTACATCAACTTGGAGGAATTTTTGCCCACTCTTTACAGTACTGCTTAAACTGTGTCATGTGCGAGGGCTTTTCTTGCATGCATTGATCTCTTCAAGTCCCCCCACATAATTCCGAAAGGGTTGTAAATCTGAGATTTGACAAGGCCATTTTTATAACCCTCCATTTTGTTTTTTTGAGCCATTCTGTTGTAGCTTTGCTTGTTTGTTTTTGCCCTATTACAATATCCATGTTTAGTTCATCTTCAGCTTTTTGACAGATGGCTTCATTTATGGTTGGCACAATGATGGCAAGTTGGTCCGGCCCTGAGGCAGCAAAGCAGCCTCAAACCATAATGCCACCACCCCTATGCTTTCCAGTTGGTATGAGGTTCTTCTGTTCAAATGCAGTGTTTGCCAAACATAGCATCTGGCATTGCAGCCAAGCAATTTTACGTTTCATCTGTCCAGAGCACATTATTCCAGTAGTTTTGGTTTTTACCCAAGTATTGTCTGACAGACTCAGCCATGTCTTGATATTCTTTTTGGAGAGCAGGCTTCTTCCTACCTGACCAACCATGTAGGCCAAGTTTTTGGAGTCTCTTTCTGACAGTTCACTCATGCAATTTGGCATTGATTGTGACAAGAGAGGCCTTTAGATCCTGTGATGTTACGCTGGGGTTCTTAGTGACTTCTATGATCAATTGGTCTGGAATTTTACTCCATTTGTAGATCATCTGTCAGAAAATGGAATTATGTACTTCCAATGTCTGACAGATCTTTCTCCATTTGTAGTTTACCTTTATCAATGAATGTGGTTGGAATTTAGCTCAGATATCAATGTGTCCAAATATGTAAAAACATAAATAAAACAGACAAACTTTTTTGCAAATAAAGCTGAACTTAAGGAAAAGGTGCATAGCACCAAAGCTGCCTTATTCTGCTTAAATAAAAAAATGTGTATGGTCAAGTTCCCTTGGAATGAAGGATGTTGTATATCTCATTATAACATGCTCATTAAAAGACACTTATTCCTGTGTAGTACTTAAGCAGGTTTACTCCAGTAATTATTAATTACTGGAGTAAACCTGTAATTAAGTATAGGACAGTTAAAACTGTCCATAACAGTAAAAACTGATAAACACAAGATTTTCAGAAATTTTCAGAGATTTTCAGATTTTCATAGTTGGACGTTTCTTAAGATGGAATAACCAAAAAATTAGGAAACCTCCAAATGAGATTACTGGAAAAGCAGGGATTTGGTAAAAAGTTAGCATCATTTTGCAACCCTGCTAGTCTGGTACTAATCCATTCCCACAGTCCTTAGAGGGGTTTACAATAAATGTAGCTATTTTTAAGGGATAGTTCAACCTAGATTCATATTTTGGTGGCATTCCGCTTATTCTGAGTTGTTGTTGAAGGCCCATGGAGTCATTTTTTACATCAAGACATTATTAATCTCTGTCCCAGCCTGGAATTAGCATTATTAGCATCGTCCAAATTCATGAAGTGAAGCTGCATTGCAAGTGGAAACATAATCCAAAACACTTCAAACTAAGACTAAAATTTAGTTTGAAGTGTTTTTTTGAGTTTGTTTCTGCTTGACATTTAGCATTTATAGTTTGCAAAGTTTCAATTCATGAATTTGGACGATACTAATAATGCTAATTCCAGGCTGGGACAGAGGTGAATAATGGCTTGTTGTGAAAAATGACTCTATGGGGATTCAAGAACCACTCAGGGTAAGCAGAATTTCCCACAAATACAGTATGAATCTAGGACAGAACTGAGAGCATCTTCTCAACATGGTGCCTACTAGAAATGGCCATCTTGGGGACTTATTTGAAATAACCATTTCTGCTTCACTTATAACCTAAAGATCACAACAATGGATGAACTGAGATGCACCTCCACAATGGCCCCTCAACGGTCTGAAGAACTTAATCTGAGATAGCAAACTGTGTATTCCTCTGCTTCCCCTGACTGTACGCTTTCTGCGACTCACTAAACACACAATAGGCCTCTGTGCGCTAGGCCCACGGAATTCTGTCAGATGGCAGGGCAGTGGGGATAGCTGCCTGGTAAGGGTGGGGGGGTGGTGGTGGGGGGCGTTAGGGGGAGGAAAGGTGGAGAAGGTAGGATGGGGGGGTGGGGATGAGGAAGGGTGGAGTATCGGGGGAGTATGGGAAAGGGCTGTGGTGATGGAAGGAGAGGGAGGGGGTTGATCTTTCAGGACTGCACAGAGGCTCCAGGGGTCTACAGGGTGTCTAGGTTTCTGCACAGTGACCACTGTGGAGGGGTGGCTGCAATGTGTACAGCCTCCCCTCCACAGTGGGGTGGGGGGGGGTAACTGGGGAAGTAGAGCAAAGGACAGGGCCTGTGTCCCAACACATTCTCTGTCTATAAAATATCTCACTTATTGTAACCATTGTTAATAATAATTCTAGAATTTGTGCAGGACATCTCATTTTGGAAGTTGGAAGGGTTGACCCAGATGACCTGATAACACACTGACACCATGGGTACAAAAAGGAAATCCGATACTAGTCTTTTTTTTCTTTTACACATTATGAAATTGCACTGTATTTAACTAGACAAACTTTAACTTCTGCACAGGAGAATGAGGAGAATGTGAGAAATACTTTCATTTCTGTGTACGACTTCGATGTGAAGATGAGTAGGTGAAAAAAACTCCCTCCAGTGGTAGTCTGGTGGAAATGACTAGTCTTTCTCTGGTCCAAGTTGTCACCCATTAGGAGCGCCTGGTGTTGGTATGGTGTGTGTGTGCATGCGCGTGTGTGTGTGTACGTACATTTTGTGAATGTTTTGGAAGAGTGATTTTATTTTCACTCATTATGGAACATCTCACCAGAACTTTAAGCCATGGAAAATCTGGTTAAATGAAAGCCGATCCTCACTTTAAAACAAGGCCATTTTAGGTGTATTGTTAAAGTTAGGGTTAGAATAAGAGTTGGTGAAGGGTTAGGTTTAGATTTAGGGCTAGGGACTACAGAAAACAGAATTTTGAAATTACATTTTTGACCTCAAATAAGTCTATATATGTTCTTCAGTTTCTACAAGCATTTAACATTGCTTTAATTTGGGAGTTTCCACTCTCCACACAATTCAAATGTTGCTCTTGCTTTGATTATTATCAAATTAATGTTTAACAAGGGTTCTATAATTAAAATCAGAGAACTTGTTGAGATTGGAAAGTAGCTCTTTGAATAGGAATAGCATGAAATACAGGTGTAACAGACACTTTTCTTCCTCACTGGCTTTAATTCAACATCGAACATTTTTTGGTGGAAAATTGAAAGCATACCTCTTAGGCCCAGGAGGGTTTAAGGGAGGCTCAGTAACAACATCCTCTCTTCCTCAGAGATCGGCAGTTTAATTGGAGAAAGATGCCATTGACAAGTAGTCAGACTTTGGGCAAAACACTCCCCTTGATAAATCAATCTGTTCTTTAGCAAATAATGGAGTAGTTGTGTTCTGGTGTTGCACGCACTTTCAGAAATATGCTTGTGTGCAAACATCCAATTATACAGTGGCTTTGGAAATTATTCAGACCCCTTCACTTCCTTCACATTTTAATGTGTTTTAGAATTAGTTTAGAATTGACAAATATATATATATTGCCATAAATCTACACACAATGCCTCATAACTACAAATTGAAAAACATGTTTTAGAAATGTGTGACAAATTACTGAAAATTAAAAACTGAAATATTTCATGTAGATAAGCATTCACACCTTTTGCCATGAAACTTAGTAACCCAGCAAGAAGGGCCTTGGTCAGGGAGTTGACCAAGAACCCAATGGCCACTCTAACAGATCTTCAGAGTTTCTTCAAAGAAGGGAGAACCTGCCAAGGTAGACCAACTAGGTATCACTCATCACCTGGCTAATACCATCCCTACATTAAAGGATGAACATCATGCTATGGGAATGCTTCTCAGCTGCAAGGGACTGGGTATACTGGTCAGGACAGGATTGAGGCAACAGTCGTGACCAGAAGAGATCCTTGAAGAAAACCTGATCCAGAGCGCAGAGGACCTCAAAGTGGCCCAGCAAAGGCCTGGATTTGAACCCTACTGAACATCTGTGGGGAGACCTGAAGATCACAGTTCACCGACCCTCCCCATCCGATCTGACAGAGCTTGAGATTATGAATGGGAGAAACTGCCCAAAGCCAGGTGTGCAAAGCTGGTAGAGGCATACCCAAGAAGAATCAACGCTGGTAGAGGCATACCCAAGAAGAATCAACGCTAGTAGAGGTATACCCAAGAAGACTCAAAGCTGGTAGAGGCATACCCAAGAAGAATCAACGCTGGTAGAGGTATACCCAAGAAGACTCAAAGCTGGTAGAGGCATACCCAAGAAGACTCAAAGCTGGTAGAGGTATACCCAAGAAGACTCAAACTGTTATCGCTGCCAAAGGCGCTTTTAAAAGTACTGAATAAAGGATCTGAATACTGATGTATTTAACATGCCATGAACTGCTCAATGCATCCCAAACACACTTTGGACCCAACAGAAGTATGGGATACTATACTTAGTACTATACTTAGTATCACATTAAACACAATTATCTGATAGGAGTAAAGAATCGTTTACGTGACAATGTTGACTACAGTATTTCAAGTGAATACATATTGACCCATAATTCTGCCCAAATACAGCATCTCCAACCCCCAGGTCTTCCAAACTGACTGTCCATTGTAGGCCCCGGTATGTTTCTTTCACTGTGTGAGACGGGTGTGGGTGGAGAGCTGTGCAGACATGGAGGGTGGGGCACAGGGGCTTTCTCACACAAGATGGAGGCCGGAGTGGGGGGCGGCGACAACACAAAGCTGGCATTCATGGGCTGAGGAATGGAAAACATTTTCTCCTGAAAACAGAGAAGCTACAACCGGCAGAGGTAATGCGGGGAGGCCATGGGTTTGCCTGTGGCCCTTTGTAGCAGTCACATGCCTATGGGGGCACATCCAAAGTCTCCACCAGTGCCGGATGAGGCCTTGTTTATTTGGTAATGGAAGTAATATTGTCATCTAAAGAGTCATCCAGGAAGTGGATATTATAACATTCTGTCCATTTAGAGAACATCCAGAGCCTGGATGTTTTACAGCTGAACAGACCTTTCTGTCTAAAACCCATTGACTCTTCTAAGGCTGTGTGCTGCGTGGATGGTCCGCGGGGGTCTTTGGTGGCTTTAACAATCTCCTGAAAGACTTCAAATTGCCTCGAAGGCAGCTCCTCTTGGTGGAACCTTAGTAAATGTAATTTGTGATAACTCTAATTGCTTATGTACAACCCCGATTCCAAAAAAGTTGGGACGCTGCATGAAATGCAAATAAAAACATTATGCAGTGATGTGCAAATCATTTAATCCCTAAATTTTAAATAGTACAAAGACAACATATCAAATGTTGAAACTGAGACATTTTATTGTTTTGCGAAAATACATGCCCAATTTGATGCCAGCAACACTAAAAAAAAAATTAGGACAGGGGCATGTTTACCACTGTGTTGCATCTCCTCTTTAAACAATACTCTGTAAGTGTTTGGGAACTGAGGAGGCCAATTGCTGTGGTTTTGAAAGTGAAATGTTAAACCCATTCTTGCTTGATATAGGATTTCAGCTGCTCAACAGTTTGGGGTCTCCTTTGTCGTATTTTTATTTCATAATGAGCCAAGATCACAGCCATCCAATAACGGTTTTTGGCCTTGTCGTGCGTACAACGATTTCCCTGGAATCTCTGAATGTTTTAATGATATTATGTACCGTAGATGATGAGATCCCCAAACTCTTAGCAATTTTACGTTGAGAAACGTTATTCTTAAATTGCTGCACTATTTGCACTACCGTGCAGTCGTTCACAGAGTGGTGAACCCCTCCCCATCTTCTGAAAGACTCATGTTAATGACCAGTTGCCAATTAACCTACTGTAATTAGTAGTGAGATGTTCCACCAGATTTTTTTAGCAGTACACAACTTTTTTCCAGTCTTTTGTTGTCTCTGTCCCAGCTTTTTTGAAACATTTTGCTGGCATCAAATTCAAAAAGTGGGCATATAAAAAGTGGGCATACACAAACTCAAGTACAAGACACAGGAATCAAGTCCCCTCAAACAGGGGCTTTTGGGTAGGAACACTAGGCCTTTGTGTATGTGTATGTGTGCTCACGTGTATATGTGTGCGGGTGCTTCTGTGGATACAACAAAAATAGCCAGTGAGATCTGGAGTTAGCCTGACACCTACAGGCGGAGACATAAACCAACAGTAGAAAAGGCCTTATTGGGATGATGGAGCAGCATTGAGATGCCCTGGTCTGCAAGCACATTAGTTGGCCACCAAATCAAAATTGTGAGAACACTGATTTGAACAACTGAATGTTGTTGTCAGCTGGATGGAACTTCCATTTGGCTAAGCTCTCCTGATGAACCTGTTGGTCAATGGCTGATTTCTCCGAATAACCCATTTTTAACATGGAAATGGTCTTGTTTACGCTAACTCGCTGACCGTGCTGGAACAAACGTTAATGGCATGGATAGTAGTCACTGCATCTCAGGGTTCTCTCCAAATAAATGTTTTGTTATTTGGTGAGAACAAATGAATTACTAAATTACACAAAATTAAGAATATATTCAACAACTTGCAAAAAACTTTAGGAACAAGGCTTGTTTTTTGTGTACTACTGTTATGCCTATACTGGGCTATGGTAATATTTTATATTTGAATGCTTCGCTCAGTATTTGAGATCAATTGACACCTTTTACCATGGGGCACTGAGATTTATTTTAAAATGCCAAGCACTTACACGCCACTGCACTTTATATGCTATGGTTTGCTGGAAAATAAATCAAATGGACCCACCTTTTAAAGGGACTCTAGACGATAAAAGAGAAGGGTTTGCTTTCTAATGCTTCTCATTGTATTTCTCAATTCCCGTTATTAAGGGATTAACGCCATAATGGGAGAAATTGGTTACCAGTGATATTGATGACTGTCAGGGGTTAAATTGACCTAGAGCTCCCACACTAGGTTTAAAATGAGACATGGGAGCTGAGCTTCCGTGCTTCCACTGGCCTGCAGTTCAACCTTTTAGATACATTTGGCGCTATTTTCGCCGGGCGCTCTAACCTATAAAAATCAAAATCAGCAACACTACTGAAGACAAAAAAACTTTACTATCTCACCAGAAGGGGATGTCTCACCAGCGTCCACTACGATTCTATCAGTGTCACTGGCCACGCTAAAACGGACTTTCCATCACATTCAGTACAGCTTGTAGCAAGAAAGCTGGGATTTATTAATTTTCCCCAATTAAAATAAATAAATAAACGTTTTAATTTGGAAACATTTTGTTAAACTGAATTTTCATTGCACACATTCGGGTAGGTCAATTACCTTTTTGTTCAGTTTAAGGCAACAGGGAGGAATCTACCTGATTTTTTTATTAACAAGCTTTAATAAATGTACATACGTAAACGACATTCAAAATCCACATGTAAGGTTTTATATAACCAGGCACACACAACGTAGAAAAGGAAATAAAGAAAATGTACTCATAAAAAACATCACAGGGGCCTTCTATATAGCCTACCTTATATAAAGTTGTATGATTCCATGGCAGCAATACGTTTCAGGGTATGTATGTTTTAACCAATCTTAGTGATTGCTCATTATTCTAAAATTCTTTAAAAAATGGAAAACGTTCCGCAACCAAAACGTTGTTTACCTTAATGACGACACCCAGATTTCAGTTGTCATTGGCCCGTTTCACATGTCGACCAGCTTTAGCCTGTCACAACTCCGCCCCCACACGCGGCAGGATCATGTTCTCACTCTAGGGCCCATGCGTGACAACTGTCACAAAGTCTCCGACGAAGAACGTGCGGGACAGATCTGATACCTATATCTACAGTTTTTGTTTTCCTTTGACTTTATGTTGACATAATCTAGTTTTTTTTCTTGTTTGCGATTTATCTTTTAATTATGCATAGTCTTAGACGTCTGCGGACTACTAATGCGAGAGTTTTCCAACTCCTTAAACATACTGCTAACTCCGCACCAGTTGGGAGTGAAAGCAGTTGTTTATCCAGGAGCAAGCAAACCTTTCATATGTTCTGCTTAAACGCAGCATCGCGCAGCCAGAGTCAGCAACACTTCTATCATCAAGCTGTCAATGATTTGGACCAAGTAGAATTCAGGTAATTACTGAATAATGTGACTGTTTTCGACCTATAGTGTAGATAGGCAGTAGACATATTTGACATCCTAATAATGAGTCACATTTTTATATTCTAATTGTCTGGTCAACAGTACAGGCACTATCGTCTTTGATTCAGAGTTATTTTTATGTTAAAACAAAATTATCAGTAACCATCAGAACAAAATTCCACATAATAATCAATTCAAACAACTGCTTCAATCACAGACTGCATTTAGGCACTTAATGAGCAAAGCGTGTGGAATTGGTTTGAAACACCTATGCTGTTCACCTGCAAACAGTCCTGGGGCTGTGTTGAAAGTGAAAAAGCATATATTGTATGCAGTTGTCAATGATTAAGTGTTCCTTTGTATGTGTTGAAGATCTTGAGAGAGGTTCTGCATGAGTGCACACAGTGTTGTTTTTCTACAGGTAATATTTAACAACATTGTTAAATATTAATATTTAACAACATTGTTAAATATTGCATATGTTACAGCTACTGTAATATTGTACACTCTGTTTTCTGGTCTTCACAGGAACAAGTTGATATCTGGGATGGAGGACCTTCTCTTCTACACCATCACAGAGGGCAAAGAGATGATCCCTGTCCCTCAGTTCATCTCTGTGAGTCTAATCAAATCACAGCCATTCATTCTGTGACACCAAACCACACTGACCATTTTGTCTGTTTATTTAGCAATCTCATATTGGCAACGACCCTGGCTTTCTGTGATGTATATTATTAAATTGACACAACATTTACTGTGCTATAACACACTAGTTCTTGACTGGGGTTTAGCTTGCTGTTTTAACTTGAGCTAAAGGCCCACTGATCAAACCCTAGAGAGTGTAAGATGAACCATGACAGGAATCCATTAGACCACTGGCCAAGTTCAGCCTCAGGTTTTAAGTGTTGATGAAGCGTCTTATGTAACTTTATGTGTTAGAGACAGGTGTAGAAGTCGTTAATGTGGCTAGAAACGGATCCTCTTACACCCAAAATGGACTGACGTACCTTAATCAGTGATCACCCAACATCGTAAAAAAGGCGGGGAACTGATGACATAATAAATAAAAAAGGAGTTTGTCAGCCATTCCCAAGCAAAAACTGTAACTTAAAGACCTGTGGAATAGCCTAAGGTCCAACCAGAAGTCATTGCTCAGTTGGTGAGGATGTCACAGAAGCACGTTGAGCCGTAGGTGCAGGGTCTGTACTGACTTATAATGATTTAAGAACGCTCCGAGGGACTCTGCTTTCAGGCCGTCATTAAGGGCATCAAGTCTCAACTCAGTTGGTGAGAATGTTATCCTAACACGTTCATCCATAGCTCCACTTACGCTTAGCATTTTATAGCGTGTGAAGAGACACAGCGTCCAGTGTCCCCTCCCGGTGCTAATAGACCATCATTTACACCTTCAGGGCCTTGTGTGGTGCCCCTCAGATGCCAAGTCAAATGAGGACCAAACAGTTGGCCGTACATGGGTGTATTAGAAGACTGGGTGGCATTGAGGCATGCTGTGATATTTAACAGATTGTTTTCCTTCCCTTCATTCACGCGCTGTGTCTGTGGGGTTTGTGTGGACGTCGTTTAACGACCTTTGAATCATCATTGACATGGCATTTTAACATTGTATCACAGAGACACTGGCCCGTGCCTTTTAGATGTAACACGGTGAGAGTGAGTGTTCCCGTGTTTGGCAAAGCTGCCACTTCTGGACTGTTTTTTGCCCCTTGAAGCAGGGGTTCAAGCCCCAGATCTCTTACTCAGGCTGACTGTAGACTGGGCTTTGGGGAAATGAACAACATTAATTTTACAGTAGTTTTTCGGAGGGAAGGAAGCTGAATAAAATAGGGTTATGTAAAAGAGCTGGATACTCTCAAGCAGCTATAAGACACAGTGATTCCTCATCTGGGGCACAGAGTACACCAGTGTTTATCCATAGTATATACAGATGTGATACAATACTGACTGCCCTGAATATGAGAATACATTCTAACAAAGGTTGAAGGAAGTAGGGAACATTATGCCGATGAGAGTGCAGATATTCATGTAAACATTTTTTTTCTTCACAATCTCCAATTTACCACGTCCAATTATCAGTTTAATATTGTCAACCTAAACAATCAAATATACCCCCAAAACAAATGAGCATTTACATTTATGGTGTCTGAATTTAACACTAAATGCCCTCTTCCTTAGTTTTTTCCTTTGTTTCTCAGATTTTAGGGCTGAGTCAAACATCTCAGTTTGTCTTTTTCTCAGTTCGATATCAATGCACTCTGTTATCTTTGTTTGCATGTTACGTAACAACATGTCTTGCCACTCTGCATTTTAGTGTGATGCCATTCTTGATGATCTTGCATCATCTCTGTTATACCTTTATGGAGCGGTTCATGGGCTACTATGCCACCTGCTTTCACCTTAGGTTGAACTGTCACTTCAGAGTAGTGAGATCTGTCAGGCCTGTCATGTTTTTGCCATGACAAGGAACGATGACTCTGTGACCCCGACCTCACTGATCAGAAGCCTAAGATACTTAACTGTCACAGCAGGTGTCTGGATGTTACCTTAAGGCTTTTAGTTGCTAGCTTAGTCAAATCAGCCAGAAAATGTGTGTACCTTTTTTGCACAACAGGCTTGTGTTGACTGTTCATAGAGCAAGTCTGTTTCTCAACTAGTATTTTCTGATTTATCTAAAGGTAACATCCAGACACTTCTCTGTCGTTGTCGCTTCTGTCAGAAAGAAGTATGCTGCCACCACTGTTTTAACAAATCCTGTTGCCCTACACAGTTTGTCTGAATATGAAATAAGGCTCTTGTAAAAGTCCCTTTTTATAAACTCGTCTTGACCGAACCGAAGGCCACAGTCCAATCCAGCGGTGCGTGTTGGTCATCGCATTTTACAAGTTAGTCATTTAGCTGGAACTCTTATCCGGTGCGACGTAAAGGATTTAATATCAACATTCATACTACAGTATTGCTCCCACACACGGGAATGGAAATAACCGTCTGGACCCTCCCACGAGGTATGTCTGCTGTCACTGCACATGACGCCCCCGAAATAGACACACATGTCGGTGTATGTGCCGACATGACTTGGAGTCCTCCTTCAGGATTGTTTACAGGAATGTTTGAACCGTAGTCACGGCTCACGTAACGGCGAAACAGGCCTGTAGTCAGTTCCATTTCAATGAGGCCTCGATACGTAACAACTAGAGAACCAAGAGTCCCTAGAGACGCTGTCTCAGTTTTTGATAAGTTCATTACAGTCCCATACCCGCTTCAGCCCTCTTTGTCCCTTCCTAAACTCTCTATTTTTCCCTTCTATCATTCTGTTAAAAAAATTGTTCCTCTCTCCTTCCTCCAGGCGTTAAGGAGCACAGGTTTGTTGACATCTGATCCCAGGCTGAGTGACTGTATGCGTCAGCTGCGCCAGTCCATGCGGGAATCTGCTGGGAAAGTCATGATGGACCAGAAACTCTTTAGGAAGTGAGCAATGCAGTATTTTCACATTTCCGTTAACACTCCTTAATGGTTTTGAATGGGAATGGCTAGATGGCATAGCCTCATTTGGTCTTTTAATTTTATTATTCAAATCCAAAAGGATGAAATGGAGTGAACTATATCTACTTAAAAAAGTAAATATATTTATATATATTTATTACACAAACAGATGCTGATTGCAAAAACACGACACTTGCCGTTTCTCATTTAACAATAACATTTCACACGACATTGTAAGATTTCACCATGCAAAAAGGAACTTGTTTTTCTTTTGCTCCCAATGTTTACTAGAAGCTTCCTAGACTTAGTTTTCCTGAGGCTTCCTGTGTATAGGAGTTTGTGTTCATGGGTGTTTGTGTGTATGGGTGTATGTGTCTTCTCTGCATGCCTCTACAGTGTACAGGTTGAGATTTGTAGTGGAAGGTTAAGAGTCAGAGATGTTCGCCAGTGGTTGTATACTAAGGTGTCAGTTGAATACATATCGGTGTGGTCTGTAGGTCTGTCTGTGACTGCTGCCTCAGAACATCCCACACATGCGGACATGCAGCGACAGAGTTCTGGGAATGTTGGCAAACCGAGTGTGACTGTCTAGATGGGAGCTAATGAAAGGCCTGCGTAGTGGGTAGTCCGCAGACAGCGCCAGTTGTATTAGGAGCATAGCTTATCAGTGAGCTATGAGGGGATCTAGACCGCTGTCTAAACAGTATTACTTCCTAAGTGGCAAAGCTAACTTGATGATTGCCCTGGCGGTTCTGACTCTGGCCTGCTACAGTAGTGGGTCACTGAGTCATGTCTGGTGGACTATTTTTATACACCGTGTTCTAGGGATTGAACTGAACAACACATTCTACATTCCCATGTATGTTGTTCAGAGCCTTGGGCAGAAGGCACAAGGAAGAACCAGGGTCATCCCCTCAGAAGGAACGCTGAGGTAGACATTCGAGTACAGAAACTCAAACCTCTCTTGAATGCAGATGTCGTATTTGAATGGACTATTAGTTCTATATAATCAACATCAAAAAGCACATTTCCGGCTTCTGCAGAGTTGTTATACAGGATCTGGACTCATATGAATCAGTTCCTCTCCTTCTCTCCCCAGGGCCCCAAACTCCAAACAAGTTGAGGATTAACCGGTCAAAGAGGGGTGGCTCTTAAAGCTCTGCCCAGCTATGAGAGAATGTCAATGATGTTCTTTAAGCTTCCATCAGTACCTAATAGGTGTAGCTTGTTTATGTAATGTTATAGGCAGTTGTGTATATCTAAAAAATGATAGTCTGTCTATTCTCAACATTACATTTGCTCCCAGTTGGGACCCAATGTTATGATGTTAGCGTCGTTAGGATTTCATCACGGAATAAATAGCATGTTCCATATTTCTAGGTCCTTTAGCCCAGCTATATGACTACTGACCTCCAAACACAGGTCACAGTGTATATTAAAGCAGTTGTTTTTCTATAATAATTATCGAAAGTGACGTAGTGGTGTAGTGTTTGTATAGTCAACCCTGACGGAAATCAAACGCACAACTCCAGCATTGAAAGCACCATGCGCTACCTACTGAGTCACAAAGCCAGAATGGATGTTGAGGTGCAACGTGTCCGACATTTCTGTTTCAGGTGTGTGGGAGCTAACATTCTGCTGCTGACTCAGGCGTTCAGAAGGAAGTTTATCATCCCAGACTTTGAGGAGTTTGCGTCCAACATCGACCAGCTGTACTACATTACCCAGAGGCAGGAGGGGGGATATGTGAGTTCTGTCAGAATGCCGCTATTATATAATACACATTGGCGTTGTCAGGTTAAAAACTTTCACTTACAAAAATACTAAATGAATTATATCCATTTGTGTATGTGTGTGTGTGTGTGTGTGTGTGTGTGTGTGTGTGTGTGGGTGTGGGTGTGGGTGTGGGTGTTGGTGTGGGTGTTGGTGTGGGTGTATATGCCTTTGCTTAGGTTGCAGATTACATTCCTCAACTGGCTAAATTCAGTCCTGATCTTTGGGGTGTGTCGCTATGCACTGTGGATGGACAGAGGTAAGATCCCAGACATCTGATTTACATGTGCGTGTACACTAGTCTCCTATAAGAGCACTGGTTTCCCTCGAAAGACACCAAACCCATTTTCCTGCATTACAGAGCCTTGAACATATGGTCGCCCTGGCAGTGTCGGACTAACTTGTTCATTAAAAGTTTGTGTCTGGATCTCACTGTCACCTTATCTCTTTTTTGTGCCCTGTGTGGGGGGGGTCATGCAGGCATTCCATAGGTGACACCAAGATTCCGTTCTGTCTCCAGTCATGCGTGAAACCGCTGGAGTACGCCATCGCTGTGCACGAGGTTGGCACTGAACACGTGCACCGCTATGTGGGGAAAGAGCCGAGTGGACTCAAGTTTAACCAGCTGTCATTGGATGAGGAGGGTGAGAGAACCTCACACCCACGCCCTTGGCTGGGGTCACATGCACAGTGTTGCCAGATGGGGACGTTTCCTGCCCAATTGGGCTATTTTTAATGACAGTGTTCGAGCAAAAATGGGTTTGGGCGGGATGATTTACAGATAGGGTTGTATAGAAAAAATAGCTTTGGCCGTTTTATTTTGTGCACTCAACAGGTGATTGTGCGGTATACTGTCAATGAAATCTGGCAAACTTGCACACGCAAGTTTAGTAATTGGTCTTCCATGTCCACTTCTGTGTAGATGTCTCCCACTTCAATGCACTCGGGTACAGACAAAACAACAAGTCCCACTGACCTCTAAAATGATTACTCCGACCGTTATCGTCCGATCCAAGCCAGCTCACTATTAGGGTAGTAAATCGTTCATTCCGATGTCACGCTGTGGCAAATGATTACATGTTTCGCGGAGCCAACCCGTTTCCGCGGCTACAGGTAATTGAGTAACAGCAAGATAACATCCGGCTTGATCGATGATTTTAGCGAGGTGCACATCTTGACCGGTGAGATAACAGACGATATAGAGGAAACAAAACAGAACAAACAATTGATCATTAGCAAGTCAGTGCATCTTATCGCTTCGTTCCCTCTTTGATAGCTGGGTGCTTATTACCCACGTTTACATCTAGCACATATGCATGTGTTTTCTGGTGGCCATATACAGGTGCTGGTCATATAATTAGAATATCATCAAAAAGTTGATTTATTTCAGTAATTCCATTCAAAAAGTGGAACTTGGATATTATATTAATTCATTACACACAGACTGATATATTTCAAGTGTTTATTCCTTTTAATTTTGATGATTATAACTGACAACTAATGAAAACCCCAAATTCAGTATCTCAGAAAATTAGAATATTGTGAAAAGGTTCAATATTGAAGACATCTTGTGCCCCACTCTAATCAGCTAATTAACTCAAAACACCTGCAAAGGCCTTTAAATGGTCTCTCAGTCTAGTTCTGTAGGCTACACAATCATGGGGAAGACTGCTAACTTGACAGCTGTCCAAAAGACGACCATTGACACCTTGCACAAGGAGGGCAAGACACAAAAGGTAATTGTTAAAGAGGCTGGCTGTTCACAGAGCTCTGTGTCCAAGCACATTAATAGAGAGGCGAAGGGAAGGAAAAGATATGGTAGAAAAAAGTGTACAAGCAATAGGGATAACTGCACCCTGGAGAGGATTGTGAAACAAAACCCATTCAAAAATGTGGGGGAGATTCACAAAGAGTGGAATGCAGCTGGAGTCAGTGCTTCAAGAACCACCATGCACAGACGTATGCAAGACATGGGTTTCAGCTGTCGCATTCCTTGTGTCAATCCACTCTTGAACAAGACACAGCGTCAGAAGCGTCTCGCCTGGGCTAAAGACAAAAAGGACTGGACTGCTGCTGAGTGGTTCAAAGTTATGTTCTCTGATGAAAGTAAATTTTGCATTTCCTTTGGAAATCAAGGTCCCAGAGTCTGGAGGAAGAGAGGAGAGGCACAGAATCCACGTTGCTTGAAGTCCAGTGTAAAGT
>JACXGI010003389.1:0-62941 GCA_016801175.1 Esox masquinongy | reverse complement strand
TAATTTTCTGAGATACTGAATTTGGGGTTTTCATTAGTTGTCAGTTATAATCATCAAAATTAAAAGGAATAAACACTTGAAATATATCAGTCTGTGTGGAATGAATGTATACATTATACAGGTTTCACTTTTTGAATGGAATTACTGAAATAAATCAACTTTTTGATGATATTCTAATTATATGACCAGCACCTGTACAAATCAATCATCTGGCGACTCAGAGGAAACAGGACTGAGAGCCTGCTCAAGTAGCACCTCTCGATCATTGAGTGGACTTACTGGCTAGGAAACCGGCACAAGAATGGTCCCATTGGTCGTTTATTGAAAGACATCAAGTGACAGTTTCCAATGTAGGAGGAAGAAGAGAAGAAGGAGGGGTCCCTTTTGAGGATTTATACACTGTAAAAAAAGATACATCATATCTACTCAATAAAATTACGGCAACAGCTTACAAGCAATAATATTAATTAAATATAACTATGTTTGGCGTTAAGTGAATATAAATTGAAGAACACTTTATAGTTATCCATTTCATATGAGTAGATACCAAATGAAAACAAAAAGGTGTTAATAAATTCCATTTTGTTCTCATTTGGAATCTACTCATATGAAATGGATAAATATGAAGTGTTCTTTAATTTATATTCACTCAATGCCAAACATAGTTATATTTAGGGGTCCAAGCAGTGAATCTGCGGAACCCTATTGTAATTGTTAGTTTTTTAATTATTATTATTATTCCACCGTTTTTTCAAGTTCACCTACTTCTGCTGGCTAACTTTGCACGCTGATAGAGGGCTATCCCAAACTAACGCACAGCAATTTTTGTGTCCATTGGCCCATGCCTCTGGCGCCACCATCGGGTCAAAGTTGTGATTTTCCAATGCTCATAACTTGGGCTCTGATTGCCCTAGAGACATACAACTGGTATCATATGATGTATGGGCAAGTGCTGAACAACTTTGCCAGAGGCCGTTTTCATTTCCGCCATATTGGATTTTCCGCCATTTAGAATTTTCTGAAAATGCTTAGAAATGTTTCACATGCCACATTTTGTGCAATATTCCTGAAAAATGGCACAGATCATTTTCAGACAAATCTTAACAAAAGTTATCAGATAGGTTTTTGATCTGTGAGACCATTTGTCCGTTACAGCCAATCAAATATAGCGATCAGGCCATCAAACAGGAAGTGAGGGTGTATCTCAGCAACCGTTTGTCGTATAGTCACCAAACTTGGTATCCATGCTTGGAAGCAGGAGCCGAGGAGGCATGCAGTGTTTAGCACTAATCTGTCATGTGGGGGCGCTATACCAGAAAGTCACTTTGAAGGCTCATTATGCCTGAATGCAAACAGATATTTCAAGCAAACTTGGTGAAGTTGGTAGTGCAAACCATGTGACCACCACAGGCCAATGAAATTCAAGCTATGAATCAAAGGCTTTAAAAATGTTTGATCGCCATCAAACTTGATCAGTATAAGCTCATATAGGCCCCCAACAACCAGTAAAAATATCTAACCCTGACCTTAACCTCACCCTATCCCTGATCCTGACCCTAATCATAACCTTGCACAGTAACATACAGATAGGCCCCCAACAACCATTAAAAATATCGGTAACACATTATTTGAAGGGGTGTGCATAAGAGTGACATGACACTGTCATGATACTGTCATAACCATGATATGACACATGAAGGAATCATTTTGAATGTTTATGAATGTTGTCATTAGGTGTCATTTGGTTGATAATGTCATTTTTTATGCAAGGTTGACATTGTTTGGTATGTCTTTGTTATGACAACTTGACATTAACTGAGTCAACATAAACTGCCAATGTCTTTGTTATGACAACTTGACATTAACTGAGACAACATAAACTGCCAATGTCTTTGTTATGACAACTTGACATTAACTGAGACAACATATCCTGTCAATGTCTTTGTTATGACAACATGACAGTAACCAAGACAACATCACCTGTCATAAACATGGGCCTAATTATCAAACTTGAAGAAACTATTTAGCCAGTATTCTGTCTGCCATAAAAGGAACTTTGCTGATCCTGAGACTGGTGCTCATACTCAGCATATTGAGCGTGCATGGCAGAAATACAAATTGGAAATATGGAGTCATAGAGGTAATTGCACTCCTGAGTCACTGAAGATTCACCTCAAATGATAGAGTGGCACCACTGGTTAGCCATACGCTATTATAATGGTGTCTTGGGCAGACTTTTCCGTGATGTGAAAAAACAAGTTAATATCAAAGTTTTTTGCAGGAACATAGTTTGTACTGTAATTTTGTTAATGTTGATGCAGGACATCCATTCATGTAGCTAGTGGTTTGCATGAACAATAGGCTAAGTAATATACATTATTAAAGAGATAATATACATAATCCAATTTGTTAATATGTTTACAGTGCGGTAACCATTATTAATAAGGTAGACTGGCTACTTGCGTCTTCAAATTAGTGTGATGCACACAAAATGTATGGTCGCATTTGGGGTTGATATAGAATTTCCAAAGATACTTTTATATTGACGGAAACTTACTACGGTTGGCCTATAGGGGGCAGTTTGACGTGGTCGTGTTGCTTTGGGACTGTTAACGATCCAAACACCTGCGCGTTCTCGTAACTCTTCAAGGAAAAGCCATGTCTTTTCTCATCATTTATCCGGTTTTCTAGATCGGTAAAGTACAAAAGTACACTGAACATTTCGATACAGTTTGATAACGTGCCTGTTTAAGTGTATGTAGACGGTTGGAAAAGCGTGGTAATTGTATAACTATGACAGAGATCTATGTCTATGTAAAATGCCATGACGGTGGTGCATTCCTTTGAAAAAAACTAATTTGTTACTATACTGTACTGAATTGTTTTTTTCGAAAACAACACTCCTGACTATATATCCCTAGGATTAATATAATTGAATTTTGTAACTGTATTGTTTAGGAACTTTGCAATCGTTGCACTGTAAGTGTTAGCGATTAGCTAGTTCCTTGTTCCTTGTTGTTAGCTGGCTTCGGTTGGCTGTATGCTAGCTCCAGTCAAGTGTTTGTTAGTTCCGGTTAGCACTTTGCTAACTTGCTCAGCCATGTTCTATTTGTGTTAACATGAAGGTAATTTGTTAAACTATCAGTATCTAGCCTACTTTATAAATAATGATTTCAATGTGATTATATTATGAATAGTTTATATTACTTAGGCTATTGTTCATGCTAAGAACTAGGTACTGTACATGAATGGATGTCCTGTATCAACCTTAACAAATGACACTACACTCTGTTATTGCATTTGTAAACCATTAATAAAGTAAGGGTTATCATTGTTAACCGTTTGTTCATGTCTTGTTCATCACTTTTTAGGAAACATTTGTTGTGTAAAAACAATAAAGTAAATTTCTTGCTTTTGTTAAGGTATTTAAAAGCATTTGACACTTAATTACATCTTTATGACAGTATTTGACAAACTTAATGACATCTTTATGACAAGTCCAAATTGTACCACTGTATTTGAGGTCAAGAAAAATATTCATGACACTGTTATGAAAGCATTTGACAGTGTTATAACACGTCATGTCATCTTTATGACAAGTCCACATTGTACCACTTTACTTGAGGTCAAGAAAAATATTCATGACACTGTTATGAATGCATTTGACAGTGTTATAACATGTCATGACATCTTTATGACAAGTCCAAATTGTACCACTGTAGTTGTGGTCAAGGAAAATATTCATGACACTGTTATAAAAGCATTTGACAGTGTTATAACACGTCATGACATCTTTATGACAAGTCCAAATGGTACCACTTTACTTGAGGTCAAGAAAAATATTCATGACACTTATGAATGCATTTGACAGTGTTATAACACGTCATAACATCTTTATGACACGTCATGACATCTTTATGACAAGTCCAAATTGTACCACTGTAGTTGAGGTCAAGGAAAATATTCATGACACAGTTATAATGGTGTCATGATAAGCAATGTCAAAACCAACCACGTATGACAGTTGTATTTAATGCTAACACATAAAGCTAAATAGTTTCTTCAAGTTTGATAATCAGGCCTGCTATGACATGTTTATGAAAGGTTATGTTTCTGACTAACTGCGCCACAGCATGGTTTGGCGGTTTCTCCCTAGCCAACTCGAAGACCCTACAACGTGTGATGGAAACCTCAAGTTGTCATAACAAAGACATTGACAGTTTGTGTTGACTCAGTTAATGTCAAGTTGTCATAACAAAGACATCCCAAACAATGTTAACCTTGCATAAAAAAATGACATAATCAACCGAATGACACCTAATGACAACATTCATAAACATTCATAATGATTCCTTCATGTGTCATGTCATGGCTATGACAGTATCATGACAATGTCATGTCACTCTTATGCACACTCCTTCAAATAAAGTGTTACCAAAATATCTAACCCTGACCATAACCTCACCCTATCCCTGATCCTGACCCTAATCATAACCTTGCACTATAACATCCAGATAGGCCCCCAACAACCAGTAAAAATATCTAACCCTGACATTAACTCCCTAACTGCCACGGAACTCCAGAACTCTGTCCCCCTAGAGTGCCAAAGGCCAACATTCTAAAGGTTCAGAATTGTCCTGTAAATGCTAAAATCTTCATAAGTTAATTGTTTTCTTCTAAAGCACAAAGTTACATGCTAGAGATAATTCTCAGAGGATACTCAAGGCTTCCCAACATCTTTCTGGCCCAAATGCAAAATGTAATATGAAAATTTCAATTGAACTTCTAGAGGCGAGTAGCACAGGAGAGTGTTGTCCATGAAGTGTCCACATATATTGCTTTCCAAACATTACTTTTTGGGTGATGTTCCCATTTATTCAGAATACAATGCATGAATAAGTCCAACACAAACAGTAAATATAAAAAAGTGTAGAGGTACAACTTATTAGTGTATGTTATGTGTAACAATAAAACGTTTGGTAAGTTTGATCTCATCTGTGCTGACTTTTCTGGTCACCTGTGCTACTTAATGGCGCTTTTCCACTGCATGGTACCAGCTCGACTCGGCTCGCCTTTTTTGCTTTTCCACTGGCCAAAAGTTGGGATAGTACCTGGTACCAGATACTTTTTTTAGTACCTGCTTCGTCGAGGTTCCAACCGAGCTGAGACGATACCAAAAGGTGACGTGAAAACACGGAAGACCTCTGATTGGACGAAGTGACTCAAAGCGTGTTAGCCGTCCAGTGTCAGAGAATGGTTAAGACGAGAACAGCGCGTCTGTGCCAGGAGTCCTTGCATTGAAATGGGTTAATTTCAGAGCCAGTGCATAGGACCAGACTTGATCGTATTTTCCCAAAACTCCTCTCGGTTTGGACCTACGACCTGGCGTTGAAATCAACTCGTTATCCCTTGAGACCCAAAAGACGCGCTGTTTTTGTAACCTATAAAAAGACCTCGTCTTTTTCCTCCTCTGGGTTTTTCTATAGGCAAACTGGAATACATTGCACTGGTCAAAGTAGTAATGTCAAGCCAAACAGAAGCAGCCTGCTAAGCTTTCTAACTATTTTTGCAGTCTGCAATGTATTAAGACCAAAGTTACTGCTCAAGCGTGCTTCCTCGCTACTACCAGTATAAACGCTGCCTTGTGTAGCCTACAGTAGGCTACTCTTGAGTCAGTCGGCGTGGTATTATAGCCGGCAATTAATAAAGCAATTATTTATACCTTTTAATCGAGATGGAGGGGTTATGTAGGTTGTTTTAAATGTGTTGGCGTTGAAATGTTAGGTGTATACGCTTGTATCTAACAGAACATTGCAGTTACGTCATCTTTTATACTGCAGGGCGATAATTCTATTCTACTTTTTCACTGTCTTTCAAACAGGGTCTGTGACCATGTTATCCAGATTTAGTTTACTTTTAAATTGGCACGTTCAAAGCTTATCAATTTCAAAGAAAATTGATGGAGTTCATTCAATAGATTTTTCTTTTCACTGCAGGGTTTACGTTAGTTGGCAAATGCTGGCTTTTCGCCGGTATTGGGTGTACGATATCTCCATTGTTGTTCCCGTGTGTGTCGCGTTGGAGGTGGAGTCATGGCAGTTTTCCTGTGATGTCACTATGGGCGGGTACAGGGTACTATCTGCAGTGGAAAACCAACAGAGGCGAGCTGGTACCATGCAATGGAAAAGCTCCCAAAGTGGGTAGAGGCGAGGCGAGTAGAGACGAGCCGGTACCATGCAGTGGAAAAGCACCATTGAATTGTCTCCATATAAGTTATTGGATATTTTTAGACATTCTTAGTTGTGCATCATTACATTGGTGGAAATAGAACATAAACCTACTCAGGTAGCTGGGCTCAACAAAAAAGAAGTTTCCCGTCAACAAAGGCATGTGTATAATCTCTATGGACATCATTTACCTGCTGGTGAATGTAATATGTCCTTCGCCATCAAAGAAGGTAAGTAGAGTCAACAGAGATTATACACATGCTTTTGTTGATGGGCAAGGTGTTTTGACCAAGCCCAGCTACCTTTGAGTGTGTTTACACCACCTTCAGAACGATGCACAACTAAGAATGTCTACAAATATCCAATCACTAAAATGCAGAAAATTTCTTTGCTGCGAGCAAAGCAGCAGTGACCAATGACTCCCACACATAGCACCCTTCAGTGTACGAATAAAGTTGAATAACACCAATAGATCAGATAAACTAAAAAATTACACCTACAGAAACTATGCCATGTCAAATGAACAATAAGCAGTGCAGAAATGAAAAAATATAATTATAAATAACAAATGGATTAAAAATGGTAAAAATGTGATTTAGAGATTTCAATGGGATAGTGTGTGTGTGTGTTCCAAGTAGTCCCAAACAGTGCTGGTTTGCATGGCTGCAAGGTGGACATCAGGGAAGGTCAGGAGCCCATTCTGAAAAAGAATGAATAGACATGGTTACATACTTGATCTCTCTCCCCCCATGTAATTTAACTTTCATTCTCTATGTGCAATGGGGAAAAAAACAATGCCAGAAAAAACAATTATCATCATAATTATCATGACCAACATATGTACATGTTTGGAGTGTCAACAAAATGAAAACTTACCAGCTGCTGTTTGTAGAGAAACTTAGTGTGGTACATCTCAAAGCAGGCAGTGGGGCACAGTGCAGGCTTGTCAGGACAGGTTTTGCAGAAGTAACGTGTCTGCTTCCTTCCTTTTCTGCTGTCCTCAGCATCCCTCTTCCGAGAAAAACAGACTTTGCAATCTGGCCTGGATTTGTCGAACTCTTCGAGAAAATGTTTCTCTGCTAGTCACGCTGGTTCTCTTTCATTCACAACCACTGGTAACGGTGGCAGAGCCCTGGCACGCCCTCTGCTCAACAGCCCCTCAACTACTCTATCTCGGAAGTCACACTGGTCCAGTTTAACCCCACTCTCCTTGTACAAAATGTGCGCATTTACAAGCGCGACTTCTTTGACGTGGTGGTACAGCCGGTGATACAACTTCATGCTCCGGTGAGGGTAGTTGTAATAGGAACACATCTGGTCAGCGTGGTCCACACCTCCCATGTACCTGTTGTAATCTTCCACGCACTTTGGTTTGTGAAGCTCCCTGTGTCCCGTTGGCCCCTTGCTGCGAACTCGTTTTGTGATCACTGAGTAGTCGTGATCCGTTGAGAGTACGGTGGCAGTCCCTGCATCCCGGAAAGATGCTGCGATTAAAGGGGAAATTTTTTAAAAAACTGGAGAGTCCACTGATCGCATTTTCAGGCCTCAAAGTTGGTGGGGCATGCCTTTTCTATTTATTTTCACTGTTCCACAAGCCCCGGTGTTTTGTGTGTGAAGGCACTTGAAGAGAGTGGGGGAGGTGTAGTAGATGTCAGTGCACAATATGTGTCCTTTCCCTAACAACTTATAGTCGCTCATTAGCTTTACCACAGTACTATGTCCAACCCCCACAGCCCTGTCAAAATCATAAGCACCACCTATATACACGTTCCACAGGTAAGTATAATTTGATGTAGAGTCGGTGAGAACAAAGTTCTTCATACCAAACCTGTGGCGTTTGCTGGGGATGTACTGGCGGAAAAATACTCTTCCCCGGAAAGAGACGATGGACTCGTCGATAGACAGGTGTTGATGGGGAGAGTCCTAATTTTGAAAATTGTGAAGGACTTGGTCAAAAAGTGGCCATATTTTAAAAAGCGGATCGTAGTTTGATTGCCCTCTCTCTATTCTCAACTCGTTTTCGTTAAAATGTAAGCAAGAGCTTAGCATTTGAAAACGGTTCCTGGACATTTTACGGGAGAAATTGGGGGTCCAGGTTAGAGCCTCCTTGTCACTACTCCAATAATCTGGCACCTTAGGTTTTCTCAGCATCCCTAGGCCAATCTGTATGCCCAGAAATACCTCCATCTCCTGTCGATCTGTGGGCTTCCACTCTCTCAGACGGGCATGTGGAGCGAGCTCTCCCAGAGTACAAATCGCATCCACATAGCTATTTGTTTCAGTGACCATTATATCGATTATATCAGGAGTAAACACTGATAAAAAAAAATCAAATGGGTCGCTGCTACTCCACACTCTTTGCGGGCCTGGCCTGGGGTTGGTGTTTGAAAAGACCTGCCTTCTCCTTGCAGTGCTGCCGAGACACTCACTCCTCCTGCCTGTCACATCCCGCCACTCCCTTTGTACTGCCTCCTCTCTCACTCTGCCAATCTCCTCTCTGTCCGCCTCCATCTCAGACCCCTCTTCGTCCTCCATCTCCAACCCCTCCAATTCATCTTCATTAAATCCATTAAATTCCTCCTCACTGTTGCTGTCTCAAAAAACTCACCCTATCCCTGATCGTGACCCTAATCATAACTTGGCAAAGTAACATACAGATAGGCCCCCAACAACCAGTAAAAATATCTAACCCTGACCTTAATCTCAACCTATCCCTGATCTTGACCCTAATCATAACCTCACACAGTAACATACAGATTTTTGGTCCCACGACCTGCCACCTCCACCCCTTTCTCAAAAGCATTACATTTTCTCTTACATTGAGTGCATGGTTTGGTCGCTTTTGTTACCCCACCTCCCCCCACCCCCACCCCCCACACACATACACATACATAGTATATAGAGATTCTAAATTATAGGGACCAGAGGAGATAGGCAATTGCAGTAGGCCAGTGAAACTAAGGCCAATGAAACATAACCAACCCAAACATAGATACTCTTAAACCTAACCTAGCCAATGCCAATGCTCTAGCCCACAAGACCCTAGGAAAATACTTC
Source organism: Esox masquinongy (assembly GCA_016801175.1). Lineage (NCBI taxonomy): Eukaryota > Metazoa > Chordata > Actinopteri > Esociformes > Esocidae > Esox > Esox masquinongy. The sequence continues at coordinate 53,657 of JACXGI010003389.1, read as the reverse complement.
TCTATCATGAACTCAGTACTAAGGAACTACTCATTGTCTTTTTAAATTACAAAGGAATACATTACATTAGAATTATTCTGCCTATTGCTGTTTTTAATTTGTCTCCCCCTCCTTTTTAATCTTAGGTTGTTAGGGGTCCAAGCTGCGAAGCTGTGGATATTATCTTAAACAGTCAGAATGTTGATGAGGTGTCAAGTGGGTGACATTAAGCTGACTGACAATTTGTCACCAACAGCATCGTAGAAAGTGATGGGGCATATGGGGCACTAACATGATACTTCTTTAGTTAAAAGCCTATAACCGCCAAAACACTTCCCCAATATTTTTTGTGGGGTGCTACATTGCATAACTAAATTTGGGATTTTTTGTACACCTTTGACCTACAGTCACCAAATGTATTTCAAAATGTGTTTTATATTCTAATTACACAACATGTGCACGTGTTGGAGAGAGACCAGTGTATTCCATTATGACATGGTGTTGCTGCAAGAAAGCAAAGACCCATTATCTTTGGTACTGTGTGCTTTAATTCGTCTGGGATAAAAAGTAGCAAAATAATCACAGCATTTGTTCCTATGTTTATATCAAGCCGGAGAAGACAGTCTCAAAAGCAAACACTGGCCCACTGATATGGAGATAGATTTCTATCAAAATGTTGTAAACTTGTAAGTAGCGAGTCACAAATATATATTGCAAATCACAAATATATAATGCAACTGTCAAATACAAATCACAGTCAAGAAAAATGTGCATACAGTTTCACAAACAAATGTCAAAATCCCAAAACAAATAATTAATTGTTAACAAAAACTAAGTATGATTAGCAAATAAATGTAACATGTCTTTTATTTTCAAACATGTTTTTGTGAATGTCATAGCATTTGTCACCTGCATTTTACAGATTTGTGACTTGCATTACATTTGTGAGTGGCCTTACATATTTGTGAGTAGCATTTTGAGGATCAGTATGTCACGGAATCCAGATTAGGACCTCGTTAGTTCTGGTAATGCTTAGTCTCCAGAAACCATATATGTTTAAAACGTACTTTCAAAATAACAAAGCTCATAATTACTTGTATAAATAAAGTGTTGGATAATAAATATGATTTATGTTTACACAGTTTACAGTTTATCATTTTAGGCTGTATGTTGTTGATATCTACAGCTCACAGCATTGTGTGGACCTTTATTTTGAACGAACATTGACTTTGACGAAGTGAACACGGTCAAATGAGAGTTTAAACTTTCAATCACCCAGCTACCAAACTGTCTATTGCCCGTCTTTCTACTCTGCCAAGTCACCTAATAGACAACGCAATCTATACCAATCTACATGAACAACAATTATCCTAACAGTTAAAAATACATAGCTCTAACAAGGCTGAGATGAGCTAACCAGCTAATATTATGTTACTGCATGCCAGAGGTAGTTAACAAAAAGCAACACGCTAGCTGTATATTGAGCAAAGCTTACTATTGTAGCTACCAAACGTCCTTATACAGTAGTTAATAGTGTTAATACCAATATTATTGTCTGAATGCTCCCCTTGGTGCTTCACCACATGTACTGACAGACTAGCAAGAAACACTAATGTTACTTCATACCCCATCATTCACAATTCTCTTTCATCATTGAGATTACGTGTACAGCCTGAAACATTTTTCTTAAATGTGTATTTGTCATCAACAATTTAAGGATTCAAATAGATGGGGGCTAACTGTTAAGGGGCAAGACTGCTTAGCAAAAGACATAGTTTGGATAAGACCATGCATAACACAATTTTTTAAATTGTTTGCTTTCTTACAACCAAAGGCTTGTGTACATTGTTTTTCCAAACACTCAAAAGAGATAATAACAGTCAGGCAGGTGAAGCAAATGAAAAATGTCCTTTAAGAGACAATGTGCAACCAGACAATGTCCCATTGGTGGTAATTCAGGAGAGGCAGCTGCAGTCTTAGGCCTACAGGTAGAGCCCTTCAATGTGATTTCAATAAATCTGTACCTTAACCAGACCTTACCAAGAGATATTTTGCATTATTAGCATAATGAGTCCATCATATGTGTTATTACAACATGTTCCTCTCTCTCAAACACATTTCCCAAAAATATAGCTTTGTCATATTCTGGGTATGTAAGATTTTGTTATACCACAGGGCCTGAATCTCAACCTAGTGATCAGTTTAATGCCATTCATTATTTAGGTTAGTGTTCTCTGGGGTAAAAATATCTTAAATACACAACTTATCTTCAGGGGCACACATATGGGGCTCTGTTTTAATTCTAATGTACTGTGCAGTGAAAAGGTATTTGTCCCCTTACTGATTTCCTCTACTATTGCATTTTTGTCACACAGAATTGTTTCAGATATTCAAACAAAATGTAATATAAGTCAAAGAAAAGCCAAGTAAATCAAAATTGTGTTTAAATTATTTTATTTTCTGAGGGAAAAAATGTATCCAACACCGACTGGCCCTGCGTGAAAAAGATTTTTGAATCTTATTGATTTCTACAGCTCAAAAATTGTGTGGACCTTTATTTTGAAACGATCAAGACTGTTTTCTTCCCGCGAACTCCACGCTTTCCCTGCAAAATCATCTTACATTGACTTTGAACATGTCAGAAGGAAGTCGGTCACAGGTGAGTTTCAAATAAGTTTCAAATACCCAGTTAACTAATTTAATATTGCCATACGGCCTACAGTACTCAATGAAGTAAATTGGTAGTCAGTGTCTTCTAGATGAGATAAAGATGAGCTAGCTGTCACTGGCTTCCAGATGCTAGTGAAGCTAGTTTCTTCACAGTCAAAGCCAGGTAGCTTTCAAAAATGACTAGACAAGACTGTAACGTGTGCATAATACGTAACATCGGAGATGAAACTAAACTATGATACCAACCCTAGCTAACAATTTAACTACAATTATCACATGCAGTGGATCGAAAATTTAGGCTACTTAAATATGAAACAGTACCAACCCTACCAGAAATGAAAACCGTGCTAAGATTATTACTGTACACCAACCCTCGTTAAGTAAGTCACTACATGTAGCTATTACCACGGGCTTGGTTAGAAAATGTGCTGTAATAATTACGTTGACAGTGCCTAACTACAATTCCCACGTGGTGACTCAAAGAGGTGCTATCCTGCCTAGTTTACTAGCTAATTACAATTACAATGTGGAGTGGATTGAAAATGGGATGTGATTTTTGCAAGCATCATCTCAGAGTTGATTTGGCTAACACCAACCACATTTTTCATTATAAATGTTCTACTGTGTCTAACTAATACATTGACTTGTGTATTTGGATATAATACAACTATAGTTTGCACATTTTATTTCATACTAAAATGCATTACTTGTCTGGTCCAGTTAACAAGATTCAACAATAATAAAGGTTGTGGTGCAAGTGCTTCTTAAAACACATTTTTCCAACATTAATATTTGTTAATCTTACCTTCCACTGAACCTGAAACCAACGATAAAAGGATTATGAAAGGGCAGGGAGCCAATCACACTACTAATTAAAAATACTCAATTAGGGGCACCTGGTTCATAGCAGTTAAGAGTATTGATTACACCCATGGCAATAGCTTTGTCTGTGATCTTGTTACACATGTAATTAACATGTTAAACATCCTAGCATGCTAAATTTATTTAACTCTTGAAACAGCAGATGTTAATTTCCTTAATTATCCTAATTTGCATGTTTTGTTAAGGCACCTGATGCTATTGAGTCTGCCTGTTCAAAACCTCCTTTCTCTATTAAAGAGGAGCAGCCAGCAGCAAATTGTCAGACATCCCCAAAACCTCAACACCAGTCAACACTGACTGTTGAGCAGGACATGACAAGGTGGATGTTTTGTGTGTGAATGTTAATCCATGTTATTTCACTTTTTTTTATCATCTTCATGTCCAGGTCATTTCCTACTCTTTTTAGGCATGATCAACCACGGGGAAAAAAGAGATTTGCAGCTGGCCAATGCAAAGGTATTACCCCGAAAACTGTAAACCTTGTTTTATCCCTCGCTTGGGCCAGGAGCAGATCTCCGCACCCCAAAAGGTGCTGAGGAACTGACATTGCTGATGGCTGGTTTGGGTAAGAGGCTGATCCTTATAAAAGATGGTAACTACAGTGAGTTAATGTGTAGTATTGTGATTGCTTGTAAAGTATTATAAGTAGCCCGGTCCAAACCCGTTCTTGAGGAGATACCCTCCTGTTGGTTTTCCTCCAACTCCAGTTCTAGTTAACCTGGTGAAAGTTTGGCAATATTGACATCACTTATTTCTTTTTTACCAATCAAAACCACTTCAAGTCCATAGATTGGCTGATTTTTTTTATATTGATGCCATATTAAATGTTTAATTAATGGTTGTTTTGATAAATCTTGTTTCAAGTAAAGTCTATCCATGGAACTGCTGTTTCAGTGTTTGCTGGTCAGACAGTTCAAATGTAATAGGGATACTGTGTTTCAGTTTTCCACATCTCTTCATGAGGTATTCCCCAAAATGGAGGCGTTGACAGGTGGTTGGCTGCTCCACAAGGCTACAGGTAAAACCTTTTTTTTTATTTCAGTTTAGTGTCCATGACTGATCCTTTCCTATTTCAGTTTTCTTAGTTTATCTCAGGAAACCATCTCTAACAATGGTGTACTAATATTTGACATTTTTGTATTTATGGAACCTTATGTAACATTTCAATCAAGTCACCGTCTATCTGTAAATATTAATCTACATAAATAAGAGGCAAGTGGGCAAAGACAGATCATTCCAATCCCTTCAATGTCAAACACTACAAAGGGTCACTACAAAGGACCAATTCAAATTCAATGTATTAGACATTCCATGTCCTACTTTAATGTTAATTTGATATTTTGCCAGTTTAACACGGTCTGTTGTGAAAGTGTCTTTAAAGTTCTTCATAACACAGACTGATTCCATAAATGTTATAGGTGGTACAACCATTCGATGCAAACAGAAGGAAACCTGACCCTGAATCAATTCTGGGAGATGGGACAGCTACATAATACACTTACAGAGAATGAGGTATTTTTTTTCTTATAAATATATTTAAAACATTATTTAAGGTAGAATAAATACAGTATTAATTGTTAATTTGCACTCTATATATTGTTCATTCAGGTGTGCAAAATAGTAAAATGTTACAACAGATGAACAAGGATGTTTAGCCAAATGCAATTTAATGAAGAACAAGGCCATCAGAATAGACAGAAAACATATGTGTCTACACATTGCAGGACTGGAACATCCCCCATATTGACTGGGAGAGCCGTGGTCTCCCTACTGACACAACCACTGGCGTTGTGGTGCCAATCACAGTGTCTGTTGACAACTGAGGAGTTTGCAGGACCAATAGCAGCAGTTGACCCAGTGGGACCTTAGTCTTTTAGCGGTGACGTACTATATACATGGCAGCAGTTCAACATGTGCAGCATGTTGTTTCACTTTAATGTAAAGACCCACATTCAGCGTAGCCATCTGACATGGTGTTACTGGAGCACAAGCACTAGCAGCGCCTATCTCTACACAAGTATTGATTATTGTTTTGGATGCTAGCCTTTTTCAGAAATGTTATAGGGAAAGATATGACAGTTTTTCCTGAAAGAGCAGTAGGTCAGACTGCAACACTGCATGTGTACTGGAGGCAACGGTTTATTTACGATAAGATTTTAGTGCAATTATCAAAGTTCCATCGCATTGCCTGATTTCAGAGTTAAAGTAATCGATTTGTGAAATATGTATTTTTATTGTAGCAGACTACTCAAGGACATAGTGACTGTGTAGCACTGCCTCTCAACCTAAGAGATATATTTTTGGTAATAGTTCAGAAATTGGTTTGACCCACAGAAGACCCAGGTTTGTGTCCACAAGTGCTCACAGTGCTCTCCAATCATGTGCATCATAAAGGTTAGGATAACGTTTAATGCAACACCAGTGCTTTGTCCCAGAGAACAGGAAGTTCACATCTAGCCCCTCTTGTCTTATCCATCAGGACCTTCCACTCAGACCACAGTCCCATACACATAATAGTAAATATTATGCTTGACCAGATCAGCAACCTTCCCATATACAGTACATGATTACCATAGCTCTGACTACACTGATGTCACTTACAGGATTCTAACTACTTCTACAATACATGATTAATAACAGTAATCCTCACTCATAGCACATGTAACACAGCTGTTTATTACACATCTTATTTGTGTAATTTGTTTATTGTGCACAAAGGACATTTTTGGTGAGACCTTGTGAAAGTTTTACCTGAAGTTCTCACAAACAAAACAATTTCTGTTATACTTTTTTTATGAAGGTTTTATTTAAACATTAAAACAAAGATCTAAATCTATCAGGCTTTAAAGGAACGAGGAGCAGGAGACGAGGAGCTTAATTGAAAAGTCTTTCCTTTTAATAAAACGAAGCACCGACGTATGCTCACGAAAGTGAGACAATAACACACAAAGACTAGGGGAGCAGAGGGAACATATATACTGGGGGAATGATTGTAAATGAGGACCAGGTGCGCTAGACAAGACAACAGGTGAGATGAATAGATGAGATGGGCGGTGGTGTCAGAAGGCCGGTGACGTCGACCACTGGGGCCTGCCTGCTGCTGTGGGAGGAGAGGCAGCAGAGGGCGCAGTCGTCACAAAATCCTTTTGAAAATTCTAATAATAACTTTCATACAGGGCCAGTGGGTGTTGGATACCTTTTTTCCCTTAGAAAATAAAATGATAATTTAAACACAATTTTGATTTACTTGGCTTTTCTTTGACTTATATTACATTTTGTTTAAAGATCTGAAACAATTCAGTGTGACAAACATGCAATAATAGAAGAAATCAGTAAGGGGGCAAATACCTTTTCACTGCACTGTACATTAGAATAAAAATAGAGCCCCATATGTGTGCCCCTGAAGATACATTTTGTATTTAAGATATTTTTACCCCAGAGAACACTAACCTAAATGCTGAAAGGCATTAAACTGATCACTAGGCTGAGATTCAGACCCTGTGGTATAACACAAACTTACATACCCAGAATATGACAACGCTATATTTTTGGAACATGTGTTTAAGAGGAAATTGTTGTAATAACACTAATGATGGACTCATTATGCTAATAATGCAAAATATCTCCAGGTATGGTCTGGTTAAGGTATAGATTTATTCAAATCACATTGAAGGGCTCTACCTGTAGGCCTAAGACTGCAGCTGCCTCTCCTGGATTACCACCAATGGGACATTGTCTGGTTGAACATTGTCTCTTGAAGGACATTTCGTCTTTGCTTCACCTGCCTGATTGTTATCTCTTTTGGGTGTTTGGAAAAATAATGTACACAAGCCTTTGGTTGTAAGGAAGCAAACAATTTTAAAAATGGTGTTATGCATGGTCTTATCCAAACCATGTCTTTTGCTAAGCAGTCTTGCCCCTTATCAGGTGGCCTCCGTCTATTTGATTCCTTAAATTGTTGATGACAAACACATTTGAGAAAAATGTTTCAGTCTGTACACGTAATCTCAATGATGAAAGAGAATTGTGAATGATGGGGTATGAAGTAACATTAGTGTTTCTTGCTAGTCTGTCAGTACATGTGGTGAAGCACCAAGGGGAGCATTCAGACAATAATATTGGTATTAATACAATTAACTACTGTATAAGGATGTTTGGTAGCTAAAGTAGTAAGCTTTGCTCAATGTACAGCTAGTGTTTTGCTTTTTGTTAACTACCTCTGGCATGCAGTAACATAATATTAGCTGGTTAGCTCATCTAAGCCTTGTTAGATCTACGTATTTTTAACTGTTAGGCTAATAGTTGTTCATGTAGATTGGTATGGATTGCGTTGTCTATTTGGTTACTTGACAAAGTAGACAGACGGGCGATATACAATTTGGTAGCTGGGTGATTGAAAGTTTAAACTCTCATTTGACTGTTCACTTGACGTCTTGTTCAAAGTCAATGTTCGTCTTTAATGGTCCAAAATAAAAGTCCACACAATGCTGTGAGCTGTAGATATCAACAACATACAGCCTAAAGTGACACTGAATTGTAAACTGTGTAAACATAAATCATATTTATTATCCAACACTTTATTTATACAAGTAATTATGAGCTTTGTTATTTTGGAACTACGTTTTAAACCTATGTGGTTTCTGGAGACTAAGCATTACCAGAACTAAGGAGGTCCTAATCTGGATTCCGTGACCAACTGATCCGTAAAATGCGACTCACAAATATGTGGAACAACTCACAAATATGTAAGGCCACTCACAAATGTAATGCAAGTCATAAATATGTAAAATGCAGGTGACAAATGCTATGACATTCACAAAAACATGTTTGAAAATAAAAGACATGTTACATTTATTTGCACTTAGTTTTTGTTAACGATTAATTATTTGTTTGTGAAACTGTATGCACATTTTTCTTGACTGTGATTTGTATTTGACAGTTGCATTATATATTTGTGACTCGCAGTATATATTTGTGACTCACTACTTACAAGTTTATCTCCATACACTGGTTTTGACTCACTTCACTTCACTTTGTAGTTACACCTACCTTGCAACAGTCTATTTCTCAAGTATGCTCAAACATTACTTTTTTATTACTTTTTGGCCTAATTTCTTTTAGGAACATGCATGAATTGCTTTTAAGTGTCCATCATCCAAATTCAACCACATTTTAAATTCGGGGAGAAAAACAAAACGCTCAACCCTATGAAAATAGGCTATATAAATGCCTGGATTGATTCGAGTTGGTCAACATAAACTTTAAAAACTTTTTGGCTTTTGGGCTGCTTATATATTGGCTTTAGTAGAGTTTGTTAATGTGCAGCCGTGTCATCAGCTCCTTAACCTGTCGGGAATGTAATAATATCAGATGCATATAGCTCCACTTCTGATGTCATTGCACCCTCTTCAAGGTATGCTGATACTTTCTCTATTTCAAGCCAGACAAGTCTGAAACGGGAAACCAGGCCCAAGCGTTTTGACTTTTGAGTGCCTTGTACTGCTACTTCATCTCACTTTGAAGTTACCCCAAACATCCAACAGTCTATATTGCCTGACTAAAAAAATGTCACATTTTGGATTTAAATCTCATTTCTTAAACAACCATGTTGGAAGACGTATCCCGTGGTCGTGGAGAATATGTTACTGTGTTTCAGAAGGTTGAAAATATTGGCCTGCATCAAGCCAAGAAAACAACTAAGGAGATTGCTGAAATTACTGGAATTGGGTTATGAACTGTCAAACACATTATTAAAACCTGGTAGAAAAGCGGTGAACCTTCAACTTTGAACCGTCAAGATTAGACTCAATGGAGAAAGGTCATGCAGTCTAATGAGTCCAGACTTATTCCAGCCCATCAAAGAGCAATAGGTATGTCATGGTAAGAAGGGAAGCGCATGAAAAAAAAAAAATAACCCTCATGCATAGTGCCCACTGTACAAGCCTCTGGAGGCAGTGTCATGACCTGGGGTTGCTTCAATTGCTCAGGTCTAAACTCAGCAAATTTATTTGAAAATAAAATGAAGTCAGCTGAGTACCTGAATGTACTGAATGACCAGGTTATTCCATCAATTTATTTTTTCTTCCCCGATGCCACGGGCATATTCCAGGACAACAATGCCAGAATTCCTCAGGCACAAATAGTGCAAGATTGGTTCAGGGAGCATGAGGAATCATTTTAACATGAATTGGCCACCACAGAATCCTGACCTTAGCTCCATTGAAAGTGTTTGGGATGTGCTTGAAAAGGCTTTACAGAGTGGTTTGCCTCTCCCGTTGTCAATAATAGATCTCACCCAAAAACATATGTAACTCTGGTCAGAATTAAGTGATGTGACGTTGCATAAGTTTGTTGAAAAAATGTCACTGCGAATGCACGCCCTAATCAAAGCTAAAGGCGGGCCAATGAAATATTAGTGTGCAACTATTTTGGGGCCAGTCAGTGTATTTCTCAAGTCCACTCATGAAAGACATGTGAATAGCACACACCCAATCTGGTCAACTGACATAAAAGTTCCAATATTTGCTAACAGCTACACGTTTAACATGATCAGATCAAGTTACCACGGTGACTCTGGAATGCTTCGCCCCGCCCATAGGCCAATGCTTCTAGCGCCACCTACCGGCCAAAGATTAGATTTTCAAAAGCTCATTGCTTTTGCCCCAATTCTGGTACAGACATAAAACTTGTATAATATGATGTGGAAACAGGTGCTGTACAACTTTGCAATAGGCCATTTTCATTTCTGCCTGACTATAATTTCCACTATTTTGAATTTTCTGAAAAACCTACCTTTGAGAAGTAGTCCTAGGCCGTTCATCACATTTTCAAGGAACTTCACAAATAGCATCTGGGGATACTGCCCTTTAATAATTATTAACAATATTAGACATTTCAAACACAGCAGATATAATTTGTCAACAACTTCCTGAGTCCTACAATTTTACAGGAAGTGAAAGCATATGTCCCACAACTGTTTGCCCGATTCTCACCAATTTTGGTATGCATCATTGGTATGACAAGGTAAGGTCATGTGCAGTGTGTGGTGCCAATTGGCCATTTGGGGGCGCTGTTCCAGAAAATCACATGAAACGCTCATTAATCCTGAACAAAAACAGGCCGATACAACCTATCAGGCCTATCCTCTTATGGCATTCTTATTGCTTGGACCCCTTAATTGCTGCTTGCAGCTATAAACATTTTTATTCACTGCTCCGTATCTGTAGAAGTTAGATGCTTAATTCCTCTTCCACGTTAATGGGGATATTCTACTGCAAATAACAACGTCTCGTTTGTGTACTTTCGTCAACCAGAAGCCCCACAATCGCGATCATAAAACCTCTAGTTGACGCCCCGGTCCAGGTCACATTTTTATTCATTGCTCCGGAACGGTAGAAGTTAGAGGCTTAATTTCTTTTCCACGGGAACAACGACATTCCGCTGCAAATAACAACGTCTCGTTTGTGTACTTTCGTAAACCAGAAGCCCCGCAATCATGATCACAAATATTGATCACCTATAGTCCTTCAGGATTTTAGCAGCAGCACTAACTAATTATACTTGATCTTTTTCTGTTGTTTACAAGTCTACAATACATAAACCAATCCAATGCGAAGTCTATTCATGTCACCCGCCTACCCAAAAAAAGAGAGAAAGAGCGAGCGAGCGCGCCAGGGGGAGAGGCGCGTCGCACTTACCATGCTCCCAATAAAGTCATTATGCACTTGGTTTTGCATTGAAGACGCATTCAGTTGCTACAAGCAATTGTTTTGAGAAAAAAGAAATGGCCAAACGGCGAAAGAAGTGGAATAAATGATTATGGAGGATAGTGAAAATGGGTCTGAACATTCAGACGATCAAAAGTATCAGGATGGAATCGACCCATTTGTAAAACAGGGTAAGTGTAGCCTAAATGCTATTCCATGATAATGTTTATTATTATTTTGCATTGTTTTAGTGGAATTACTAAGCCTATATGATGACTTGATATAACGGTACGGTAGCCAGTGGTCAAATGTGCCTCTATGCTGTGTTGTGTAGTGTCACCTGTGGATATAACCATCCAAAGGAAGACTGGACACATCCCTGTTCTAATCTCCACCACTTCCAGGTATGGCACATGTAGGGAATTCCAAAGGAAATAAAGGCACCCCCTATTCAAGACACCCCATAAAAAAAAAAATTCCTCAGAGTTCAAAAAAGAAGGGACTCCCATCTAGTGGTGGCTTTTGGAAGTACAATATGACAGAATAAGTTCAGTGACCCCATATGGGCATTTTCAATGATTATCAGAATTTGTGAGAAAAAAATGGATGTGGATGAGTAAAAAAAAAAAAAAAATGCCATGTTCATTTTATTATTTTATAAATTCTAAACCATTCAACTTGTAGTTATTCTGAACCCCTGGGGGTATCCAAATGTAATGTAAAACAGGCTACCCATTATATTTTACTATTTTATTTCAATATAAAACCAAAATATGTGCACTTGCGTTTTTACATTTTTCTGACTATTTCACATTATTACTTATGTAAGTGTCTCAAAAAATGTGTTTTCAATAAACCTTCATGTAGCTGAGGGTCTGCAGAATCCCAGAATATAAAGCACTTCCTTCTACTATAAAGGATGACCATTTTAGAAGCCAAAATGTCAAGATAGTGACAGGCGGATTTGAAAACCCTAGCTGTCCGAGGGTTAATTAATATTATTGCTTGTAATCTGTTGCCTTAATTTTATTGAGTAGATATGGTGTATCTTTTTTACAGTGAACTTATTTGAATCATGTTCTCTGAAGATAACTTTTCTGTTTCACTTAATATTTATTTAATTATTTTCAGTTGATACAACTTAAACAGGGTTTCAGATTTGAGTTGTATTTGCTCAAAGGAATTGTGTGCCACACCTACAATATAATTTCCCAATATGCATTGCCCTTTTAAGTGAACTCTAGAGTTACCACCCATGACTGTATTTGTTAATGACCGAGACATAGTTATTGAACAGATTTATTCCTGTTGTCAATGCCATGCCAACAGTTATAAAATATTAAACTGTGAATACTAAACATATTCATAAATCCTTATTTTGTAGTCTTGTAACCCCCCAGCTCATGGACTATTGAGATGCCCTCAAAATATGCTGTGCTGTCAGATTGGAATCCTGGCATGGTGGCCACAAAGTCTTGTTTAAAATACATGCATAACTTTAAGGAAATTCCCAGGTTTTCAAAATCAAAAGCAACACTCTTGCTAAGATTTCTGAAAGTCCTGGAGAGTTCACCAGAGTTTTGCAAAGCTACCCACAAGGCATTGGCTTACAAAGGAATGCATAATATCTATTCGACACAGAACTTCAGACACGAAGATGGATCTTTTATGGAATTGTTAAACTAATTTCAGTAGTGGGTGCAAAATATTTGTTTTACCACATGATTGGATTACTTTAGACAAACGGATGTGTATTATATTTGTGTAGCTAAGATTACATATTTAGTCAATGTACATGCAAAAAAAGGATGATAAAACAATTCCAAAATATCAACCTGAAGCAGAGCATGCTGGGAACATTTTCATTTTAAACAAATTAATTGAGTAAAGGTCAGTATAACATAAACGTTTTACATTTCTCTGAGTTTGACTTACACTTAGAAACATTTGAGTACAAAATACATTAGGGTTTACAGTGTACTACATGACTTAATGATATGAAGCCATACATTCTTACTATATACATTTAGTGTCTTGTTATTCGATGGAGGGAAATAATTTTTTTCTTTGATGCTTCACATTTTTGACCGCATGTAAAGGCCTGCTTCTCAGATGTCCGTGGTACTTTGCTCTTCAAACGTGATAAATTTCCTTTTTCATCATATCCGGATGCTATTCAATTGCATCAAGTAGACTGAACGTAGGTGAAGTAACTGAATTATGCTGCTCTACACAAAGTTTAAACCCAATCTCTTTGTGTAAATGCAACAATAAACATTTACGTTCAGAGAGAAAATCAATATTTGCATTGTATTGAAAATGTTCTTAAGTAAAATGAACAGCAATTGAAAATCGTTTTATACAGTGTAAGGCATACACAAAGTGGAATAAATAGCACATTGAACACTAAAGAGAATTAAAGCTGCAAGCAGCATTTAGCGGGTTTCAGCATTGAAGCTACTACGAGCCAGATAGCACACTTTCAACTTATATCCATTGTTGCAAGCAATACGACATCTATGGTTTTTCCTTTCCTATAGTGCCCTCATGTGGACAACCTGAAACATCATTCACATATAAAGTAAAATTACAACACTTATCATGTGTACCAAATGTAATTTCACGGAGTGACAATGAAAAACAGATATTGTATTATGGCCATTATGCCGCCACTGTTTGACCGAACTGAATTTACTTGCATGTTTCATTGCAATAGTTTTCAGGAAATTTCCCTCGATTGGTATTATAATACAATTTTCTGCATCAGATAAATATGGATACTTCAAAAGTCTGACACTATCAGAGCAGTACAACACCTTAAGCAGCAAACAATGTAACTAGGAAGTTGTTTGGGTTTTTCAGAATGTAATAAATGTAGCCTAATAGTATGGTAATATAACTGAATAGAAGTTAATCAGTCTTCCCCAGCGCAGAGCATATTAAAGAATTCACCTTTTGCTTGTTGTAAAATAATGATGAGGTCAGAAGAGATAATCACAATCATTTTCAAAGATTTGTTTACTTAAGTATGTGTATTAACATCAATGATTGAGCAAACCATTTATCTTAGAATTGTTTAATTTTGATAAAAGACTATTACAAGTGGCAACAATAAAACCAATACCTTTCCAGATTTTGATTTATTTGGAATATACCCTCCCTATTCTTACTGTAAAAATATGTTGACTTTGGTAGTACATGGGCATACAGCCTACCCATGTGTTGTTGCTAAATTACAACTCAGATTTTGTTTAATGTAACTGCCATAGCTACAATTTAAAGGTGCACTTGATAAGTTTAAAGCATCGTTAGCTATTTTAAGTGACCCTGCTAGCTATTCTTTTTGATTAAAAAATTATGGCAACATAGCGTTGCACTAAATATTAGCCTATATTAACATGTCAGTGTATTTTCCAAGCCCATATAGCGTAATTTAAATGACAAAGTAATCATCCCCTCTTGAAAGACAGTAGCCCCTGACCAACTTTTGTACATATAAATGGCAGCTACATTTATCTACTAGCTTGCTGGTTAAAACAAACTATTAGCTTGTTAGGAACTGGATTTTGACCCTATCAAGATTAATTCCAAATAGTCAATAAATGAATGTAACCAATGAATTTAATATATCGTCGTTGTCGGGCGTAAACCTTGTATCTCCAAAATCGCAACTTTTCAGGAAATGCAAAAACACAGTACATTCAACGTTGGTATTGGGGGTATTTCAGAAAGCGGGTTTAGTGAAAACTCAGAGTTAGTTGACTCAGAGTTGAGGGAAACTCTGGGTTTACAGTTTCAAAGAGCCAGTTCAGCGTTACTCTGAGTCAGTTACTACGGCAACATACTCCATGAAGCTAACCTGCTCTCTAGTAGGTTTTATCCAACCAACTCTGAGTTAATTCTACTTTAACTGAAACCTGCTCTCTGAACGTGTCAGACAGGGCATGTCCTTTTCTCAAAGAGCCACTTGAAGCACAAATACTCTGCAGAAATCTCAGTCGGGTGTGATCAAACCCCGCTTGGATGTTTTTTTATCATTCCCTAATGATTATCTGTTTGAGCATTACCGTTTTTCTGCACAATCGATCATTCATCTGAACAATATTCTCTGCCCTCATATCGTTCCTATGATACATCATGGACATGCTCTCAGTTTGGAACAAATTCTTTGTGTTGCAGTTTTCTGTATAACATCGGTGATGCGGACCATATGTCCAAGGCAACCATCTCTGTCGGGCTGTCATAGATGTGACTCTTGCACTGTAATGTTTTATGTACACTTTTGTAGCGTTCCCAAATCACAGACCCACGAGACTCATCAAAAAAGAGTTCCACATAATTGCAGGTATCAGACTAAGCAGTAATCAGTTTTTTTAGTATGAAGCTTTCAGACTTGAAGCACTAATCAGTCAATATGATAGGGTGTCCAGGGATTTGCTGCATAGATGGCACTCATACTCCTATCACAGCTCCTTCAGTAAATGAAGAAGATTGTGAATAGCAAGTCTTTCCACAGCATTAATGTGCAGATAGGCCAGCAAAGAATTGTAATTCTTTTGAGAATTGTTCTTATTTTTTGCTTAAATTTCACTTACTGCTAAAATATATATTGAATGTAGCCACTGAAAGGTGTCAAATTAGGTAGGGGAGGCTAAACAGCATCACAATTGCTTGTAATGATATTATACTTTCCTGTTTTTAAGTATATTTTTTCATTTCATCTTCATTTGCTGCCAAGTATGTTTTGTGCCTGTTGGGTTGCACCTGGAAAAATGAATGACCCTACTTGGTACAGGGAAGCGAACTTGGCAATGAAAACTGCCCAAAAGCAACTATACTTCCTGAGGAGCCTAAAGAAGTTTGGCATGTCTGTTAAAACGCTCACCAACTTCTACACGTGCACCACTGATAGCATTCTCTCAGGCTGCATTACCGCCTGGTACGGCAGCTGCTCCGATCGCAAGTCCCCCCAAGAGGGTGATGAAGTCTACGGAACGCGTCATCAGCTGCCATCTTCCCTCCATGCAAGGCACCAACCATACACGATGCCTTCGGAAAGCATGGAACATCATCAAAGGCTACAGCCACCAAGGCTATGGTCTATTAGCGCTGCTGCTGTCTGGTAGACACTACCGGAGCATCGGGGCACGCATTTCCAGACTCACAGTTTTTTCGCTCAGGCCATAAGGCTCCTCAACCAGCAACAATGATCTATGATCATACCAATCACAAATGAACATTCCAAATGCTCTGATGTCTTTCTAGATAATGTACATTAGAATATTCTTTTTTATGTACCATTCATAGGCATATTACACTCATTTATAAAATTGAATACTTCTACCCATATTGTTCATATTTCCCATCCTACTCTTAAAATTGCTGCTAGTTTACATTTTTATGTATATTATTGCTATATTTTTGCATTATATATTTAATTCTTACTATGCAGATGTGTGCCATGTCACAAAAATGTCACTGTTCAGAATGATGCTGCGTTATTCGGTGCATTAGATAAATAAACTCTGAACTTGATATTACACCCCCAGACACACACAAATGTTTAATGAGTGACTTTTTTTTTCCAATTAATGCTCCCGCATTGTCTCGGTCAGCAATTTTCTGACACGCTAGCCCACGTTCTTTTGCTGCTGCTACTGTATTGCTTTTTTTCTTGAATATATTCTCATATTCTGCATGTGCATTCATTAATATATCTAACTCCACTGGGGAGAAATATGGGGTTTGAGAACTTTTTCCCCTGTTGCTATGGTGAATCACGTTATCTGCGTTCCACTGATGAGGGCTTTTTATTTCCTCATGCACGTGATTTACTCAAAGTTAACTTAACTCAGAGTTGACTTTAATTGTTACCACCTGTTCTGAAACAGACAGCTCAGTCAGTAAAACCCAGAGTTGTGGTTTCAACTCAGTATGTTAACCCCGCTTTCTGAAATAACCCACTGTGTCTTTACATGGCCAGATACTTGCATGTAACACCATTTTATTAATATTTTACCAAAATCAAGCTCAAATGGAGTTACAGGGTTTTTGAATAGCGAATGGGGAGATACGCGTTTTGTCCATCATTTTTTGTCCATCATTGATTAGAACTGCCGCATTTCCATCATTGATTAGAACTGCCGCATTTCGGCAGTAAGTGCATCGCATTACGTTATCATCAGTTTACAGGTTAAAAAGCTTATTGTAGCTATGTGTGCTCTCAGTTTTCCTGTGGTTGAAAAACATTCGGCCAAAATCTATTGTTATAAAATTTAAAGTGCTATGAACATGCTATTGAAGACATTGTCTATGACTAGACGGCAAATGCTAGAATAAACTGCACTCCAACCCAGTGTTGCCAGAAATAGCAAGGGGAAACAAGCAACCGGGACTGTCAAAAGAAGCCCAAAATAAGCAAATTGGAGCTGGAGACGAAGCCCAAAAAAGATGGTTTTACGCAAACAACACCTTCGTAGCCTACTATTTAAGTTGAGAGAGCCGCCTGCTTGAATAAGGCAGAGTAGGCTACCCAACGTTGAAGTTACGTTCAAAATCTTCAAATTTAGCGAACATACAAAAACATTTCTCTTAAAGGTGGAATTACAGTTCAAGCCAACCTTTCACTACATAGGCACTATATTTCCATGTTTGTGAACACATTGATTGCGAATACAAAGCTAACAGAAATATATTTGCCATTATTTGCTAACAAAAGTGAATTGAACACACCTTTAGCCACTGAATTAATTTGGGGTAGGGAAGCAATGTAAGTAGCTCAGACATAGTTTAGGCAGCACGGCTCGTTTGTGGATGGGGACATTACAGCTTTTATTTAATTAAAAGGTCAGTTTTCGTGTGCTCATGTTCAAAACAATACACAAACCCAAATAAACATGTGCATTTTAGAAACAACACAAAAAACAACGCGCGACAATCAATATTTCCGAGCGACTTTCTGAAAAAGGCCAAAATTATTCTAATAAGCGGGCAAAACTGCTCCAACCTACCGTGGTTCGCCTGCACTCTTCGCTCCCACGTCTCGGACCTCAAGTAGGCTACATAAAACATTTACATTTTTAAGCTTAGTGTTTCTTGAGTAGAGAAAATGCTGTATGCCTACTTAAACAGCTCTTTATTTTGCCTTGCTAAATATTTTCAAACGCTACGGCCTACTCACATGTATAGTGTACAGTACACTTCCTTGATGACATGCATTGCCATACTGTTATGATGAGTCAGGGAGAAGGTTGCTGTTCCAAATGGCGCGTTGGTGGGTTTATTTTGAAAATGAATACAAGGTTCCAGTAAGGGCTAGACAGGAGACGTAGTCAAAATCCAGAAACACAGTCGGTAACAGGAAATCCTGGAAAAATGGCTAAAGTACAAAACAACAAAGGCTAGGCAAAGTCGAGAACATGGAGTATTTTACATGGGGAAATCTAGGTACTATGTGTTTTCATTGGAAAACGGCAAACAATACCTCAGAGAACTGAGAACGGCCACTAAATAAATAGGTGCACTAAATGAGGAACAGGTGGATCGAACCAAACCAAGCATTCAAAACCTAGAATGTAAGAAACTATGGAGAAATTTCCAACCCCTAAAGATCTTCGAACAAACAAAAACAAAATTACACCCAATGAATGAACAAAATTATAACGAAGACAATCCCATTCAAAACCTCACACATATAAATAAAAATGTATTCATTAATAATACATAGATATAAAAACAAGTAGTCCATCATAAAATAAAAATGAGATTGCACCTCAGGGGAAGACAGAGACAACCGCATCGTTACTGTTTAACTTCTGTTGTGTGCAGAACGTCTTCATTCAAAATGGAGGCAGGGTGGAGTTAGGTTTTGCCGGTAGTTTAGGATCCATTGGAGTTTCGAGGTTTAGTTACACGTTTTTTAAAATACTTTATGTTGGTTAAGTATTTGTAAAACCCACAGACACACGTGAAGTGTGACCAATAGCCTTGATTTATGAAAAAAAAGGACAAAATATGGAGTCACGAGGTTTCCGCCCGACTATTACAATTACAGTACAAGTTTCAAAGATAAAAGTTCTCCGGAGATTGGAGATGCAGGCAGGAGTGAGGAAAATGCAAGAGATCTTCCCCAAACTCCCGCTGTGGTTTATATCCCCAAATTATAAGAGTGGGGGTCGGTTTACTAACGTGAAGATACCAAGACTAGTCCTGCAGAATAGATCCCCTTATCATCTAGGGACACATTCCAATCTATGCCTACCACCATATTGTAAAACAGAGTGATCTACTCATGGGTTCAGCGTAGGGGGGTTAAGGCATGACCCTATGTTCTGTAGTCAGACCAGAGATGAACATTTGTAACATAAACATTCTGATAAAAGAACATGGCCAGACACACAGCATGTAGGCTAGGAAAGGACAATTATGAATGGCTTATAATAAATACTGCACAATCATCGAATATATAAATAAAGATAGAATTTAGAATTTCGGTTCCCTCAGAGGATTGCTACAAAGATATGTGTGGGTTCATTCACTTAACCCAGATGCTTAAAGTATGTTGCTTTCAATGTGTGTCAATTTATTTTGATGGGGAAGGCAGAGGTTGGGGTAAGTTTTAGCTCTACACATATAGGTAAGAATGATGGACATTGCATTTTATTGAGTTCTGAGGAGTGTAAAATAACCTGATATTTAGGACTGAATAATTAACTGTTTCTCTTTACTTGCAGAACATTTGGAGGAGATCAAGCGGCTGACTGAACATAATATCAAGCTGAGGGCACAGCTGGCTCTACAATTAGGTAAAAACAAAACTATAGTTACGCTAGCATCTTGTGTCTTCATAAAACATTTAATTTGTCTGAATTAAAATGCAATACTTTACAGCCTTTCTGAAATGGCATGTATAAGGCAGTAAGTTATCTGTATTTCACTATTAAACTATTGACATTTCTTTGTGCTTTTTAGCTTCAGATAAACAGCTGACTGAAGAGAATTTGAGCTGAAGGCACAAGGCCAGCTTTAAGGACCTTTTCCTCAGGACTATTTCAAAACTAAGTTATTTTATACATAGCTATTAAATTCTTGTGGTTAATTTATGACTTTCTCTCAAAATCATGTCAGACAATTTAACACTAGGACCGCCAAATTCCCTATGTGAATTGGCATTTCAGTTTGTAATTAAAATAAAACTTCCACTTTGAAAGCTACACCCTCCTCCTTCCATGACTTTTACTAAATAGTCGTATATTACATTATTCCGTTGTCAGAATTCTAAACTCACAAAAGAAAAACTATTTTAAGACTATTTACCTGTTTTTCACACTGTTTTCCAACCGAAAACGCCAATAGCCCACGGCACTTAGCGCTGGTACCCAAATGGTACCTAGGCGCTAATCACCCCTCACTGTATGCATGACGTCAATGGATGAATGCGCTTGGTTGAATTTGAATGAACTTACAAATTAAATACCAGATCTCCATGACCATTCAACAATTTAATTAGGCTATTATTGAAACATAATACAAGCGATATAGGCTACTTGACAATTCAGCGTATGTATCACACTTTACCGTTTTTCAATTGGAGATTCAGCATTCTTGTGTAGGCTAATTCATCAAATGTAAATCTAAAATGTAAACCTAAATAATTATTCATGAAATGAAAAATCAGCCATTCTTTAGTAATCACCATTTGAATTTTCTCTACTTATTTTTACTGAAGATTAATATTCTACAAATCTATTAGGCTAAATAATTATTCACAAAATGAAATACCAATGATATTCTTTGCCACTAGAGCTATGCATTGGCATTGAAATAAACTCGATAGCCCTACTAGAAACCACCGGGAGAGACCTGCAAAGACCCGCCGTTCACATAGCCTATTCATTTTGGACCTCGTCTTTTTCTAATAACTCTTCTCGGTTTTTCGATACCTTACTCATGTCAACTATAGACAGTTCATGTCACCTATGGATTGGCTGTGCAATTTTCATTTTTTTTTTACATTTGTAGGGGCTAATAAACAAATGCAAATACTATAGCTTGTGTTCTTAGAAATAATCTTTTTTGTCATTTTTTTCATATGATAAGACCTTCAATACAAACACATTCTTGTAATTTTTCAAATGCATTAACCATTTAAAACAAATTCTGTAATTCATTATTTTTTATACTATTCTATATAGTTTCATGATGATCCAGTAGATGAACTGATGCTCCTGGATGGTGATGCTGCGGAGAAGAATGTGTATGCTAATAGGGCCGATTCATATGCTAATGACGAAAAACTGCATTTGGCTCTAGCTGTTAATGTTTATTTGAAAGGCTTGGCGTTAAGTACAATATCCGATTACAGTATTATAGGAGCAATAAGCAAGAATCCTTCCACCCGGGATGCCACTGACGAGGCTGTCCAGAACCAGGTCACCTGGTTCCTGAAAGGGGCAGCTGACCATGCAGGTGGGAGAAGACATCGCGGAGGTACAAGGGACCTACCGTGAATATGAATGACACAGCTCCAGCACAAAACCTTAAAGCTTGCTTATTTAGTATTGTATTATGTTTCTTTTTGTACTTTTTCACATTCCAATACAGTGATTTTTTTCAACATCTGTTGCTGGACAGATGTATATTGCACTTTTTTATTTTTTATTTAATTCAAATCATTTGCACATGTTTATTTTGTATGCTTGCTGTGTAATGCACAGGTATTTTGTATGCATCTTGCACCATTTGAAATTGTTTAGATTTAATTCAGTTCATTGTCGTTTGTGATGACCAAAATTGGATTATTTTAAATAAAACCTAATATTGGGGCATGAGGCATCCAACTGGGTTTAGTGCAAAAAAGCGGCTAGTCACCGTTGGGCCGCTGGTGAGCCGCTGATAAGGGTATTGTTGGAAGGCATTTTAATGCAAGCAGCCCACAGGTGGCCCGACCACGACGTGCTCTATAAAAAACATGTCGCCAGTGGGCCGCTGGCATGTTGCTTGCTGGGTACTTCCAAATGATGGCAACCTAAGGAAAACTTGAATGAAAATCCTCAGATTTTTTCCTACCCTATTAGTGAAAAACTTGCACAGATGAGGATCAATTTGTGAGGCAATTTTCATGAAGTGTCATAATGTAATATGTTGGTGTGTTACAAATAGAGACCCTTGTGAGGCTGGGTAGCCTTGCTAGAATTTGGGATATTGAAATACTTATAAAAAAAGATGTGAGCATACTAAGAACATTGCTCTGTAGCATTTTCGTTCACTTCCACATAACAACCCCACACCCACACTCAAAAAAATATTCCCGCCGGTTTGCTCTTTTCTGTACTTTTCAATATTAGTCTATGTATGAGTTTTTCAGTGAAGAGTGCATCGCGCCACCCGCCTCCCGCCCCCTCTTTACAATTCTTCCCGCGGTTGAGAGGAAAGTCTATGCAAAACATAATATGGAGGTTGATTTTGTTTAACTAGCCTTAAACGGTCAACAGCGGTAGTAGTAGTAGCTGATTTGTCAATTTGTCATGCCAAAATCTTCGTCGTTAAAAACAAGCAGCACTGCAGATTTATTAATTTAAATACAATACTTTTCTATAGACAAAAGTTTCATAATATCCCTATTCTTGCTAATATTGCACTCTAATCCCCTCCCTAAAAGCAATATTAAGCAATACCACCATCAAAACAGGTGCATCAAACACGGTCAGTGTATATAATTGCTAATACTTCTTAACATTAAATTCCATTTAATGTCTTATGGCTGTGTTGTCGATTGCCATTATTATCGTATTGCTGTGTAACCTGTTGAGCACATTGGTGGGTACTAGACTTTATTTGTCTGCTGGCTGGTGCGGGGCTCATAATCTAAGGCAGTGGTTCCCAACTCCGGTCCTCAAGTACCCCCAACAGTACACATTTTCATTGTAGCCCCAGCCAAGCACAGTTGATTCAACTTGTCAACTAATTATCAGGCTCTCATTGACTTGAATTGGGTGTGCTTGTCCAGGGCTACAACAAAAATTTGTGCTGTTAGGGGTACTCGAGGACCGGAGTTGGGAACTACTGATCTAAGGGAACAACTGCTTCAGATCTAAAAATGAGTGCCAGGAGCTAAGCAATGACTTCGACCATAGATATGTTTTTTAGTAGATGAATGTGTGCATCATACGTTTGATTTCTAACCTACTAATAAAAATGACAACGTAACTTACCTGTCATCCATTAAGCAAACAACCTAACCCTAACCTGTTTGTTAAAGGAAATGTTGTGAGGCAAACCTACAGTGCATGTTGTGAGGCAAACCGGCTAGTACAGAATTGTAACGTAGAACAATTGGCTAGAATTATTGGAACGTGTTCTGAATCTGAAGAAGAGTTGGTGCCATAGCGCTCAATAGAATTGATCCAAAAAAAAGGCCCAAAATTAGGCCTGTTTTCTGTTGATTTCTTTTAAACAGTAAGCAGCTTGAAATTAAGGTAATATTATGAAACTGGCCTCCATGAGGAACACAACGATATAAGTTTCATCTGGAAAAAGTGTTGTTACATTTTTCATCTGTCCAGCCTACCTTCAGTGCTATCCTCCTGCAAGGACACTGCCTTCGAATAACCTCACCATGACATTTGGGGTATAGGCTACTGTCTTTCGATGTGATCACCCCATACTCACAGTGACAGTGGAACAAAGTGATTTAACACAAAGCTTACAATACACTAATTAACAGAAACATTAATTCATGGTGACTAAAACCATCAAGGATGTAGAGTACCATAATGCAGTATGACAGGATGCTGCAACACAAATAGACATTGCAAAGGCCAAATTAATGTACTAAACTTCAGCGCCCCTCTGCCCTGCATGTTTTGCATCGCTCCCTGCTCTGTCACACCTGATTCAAATGATCAGCTCATCATCAAGTCCTTCGTGAGCAACATCAGGTATGTTGGGACAGGGAGAGATCTAAAACATGCAGGGCAGGGGGCATCCAGGAGCAGGGTTGAGAAACACTGTACTAACCAAAGAAACAAGAACAAACTCACATCAACAATGTTCCGCCGATGCTGTAAGCCATGTGTACTCTTCATAGTTGATCGATTGTAAGTGCCACACAAATCCTTTCCCTGACTGGGACAGGGCTGCTAGCTGGGGGGTTGGTCGACCCTTCCTCACAATGCCTAGCTTTTCTCGAAAAAGGCTTTGCCAAAAATCCGCTACCAAATCCATTTCTTCACCTCCACTGTCCATTAAAAAACAACAGGGCTGAGTAAAAATTTAAACCAAAAAATCTAAAGGAAAGCACTAAAAATCTAAATGTCACGAAACAAAGTTAAAACAAGGCTTAGATGTTGCTATGTTACGTCCGAACTAGTATTACTTCAGTTAGCTAACTGGCCCTCCGATCACCTCACAAGAAAAATGCAGAAGTAATCGGCTAGGCAAGCTAGAAGGCTGCTGCGTGTCAAAGAATACGCTCAACATGGCAAACTCAAAATCTGATTGGTTAAAGAATATGACAATCAGTAATATCGTCACCATAATATCGTCCCTGCTTCAACAGCAGATGGGATTCACTCGAAATTCTATAGGCCTGAGGGTAGAGACAGCACGTGGAAAATTTGATTGGATAAAAGCTCTGATTTATCTGAGCTGCACTAGAAACAGCGCAACTGAGGGAGAGAATAGCAATGAAGTTACGTTAATAGACTGATGGGAACGAACTTTGTAAAACATGTATAGCATTAATGAAAATATATATTAAATCATAAACATATAATTATCTGATTCTGACATCACTAGGCCAGCAGAGAAGACCTCGCTGCTGGCCTAGTGATGGTCAGCAGCAGTTTTGAAATATATCTTCTGGTACAGAATAATCATTTTAAGTCGTCAATGTCTTGCCATTTATGGCGACATAACATGTTAAATAGTGTATCATTAATTTCAGAAATTTCTGACATAGTTAAAGTACAACTTCGTTCCCAATTATCGTCTACCTTACTATTTTGTTCAGTTGCATTATATTTCATTTTTATAGATGTTGCAAATGACAGATTATAAACTAGGAAGTCTTACCTACCTTACTTGCCTTCCGGTAAAGAAGAAAGACTGATCAATTTAACATTACATGATGTCTGGTCTGTCGCACATGTGGTATTTCACAATATGCAACTTGTCTGCTAAAATGTCTTTATCAAACAAAGTCAGATACAGGTGACAAGATGTGACAAAGAGACAGGAAGGTCATTAATCAAGATCTGAATTTTCGGTCAGATTGGTGAATCTTCTTGTTTAACCATTTGGGCCTCTGAGTTATATGTCGTGGAGCTCCGTCCTCTAGAGGGGCTTTAGCTCCTAGTGGTTTACCCTTGCCGCGTCAGCGACCGTACTGAAAACTCATTATGCAAGATGCAACAGCCAATCAGGGCACGTCTGCCCCTATATAGGACCCGTGAGCCCAGAGAACACCCTCCCTTTTTATTCAGCCTTGCTGAGTTACTACTGATTACTCTCTTCAGCCTGAGAATTTTTGCCGTTGGAATTCTTCAGCCTGACGTCTCCGCCATGAAGAAATTTTTAGCTGCTGCCTGCCGTTGCGCTGACTTGGTGCCGGAACAGAACTCGCACAGGTCGTGTGTTTCCTGCCCGGGACTGGCCCACGCTCGCGAGGGTCTTACTGACCCCCCGGCTTGTTCCTCCTGCGCCGCTTTGTCCCTCTCTACACGTCTAGAGAGCGCAAACTTCTTTGAGGAGGAAATCGACATCTCCGCTGTTCTGGACTCCAGTGGAGATGATGACTCCAATAAGATGTCTGAGGACGAGGAGGAAGGTCCTATGCAGGGCCCGACTCCTCTGACACAGAAGGACCCTCTCCCTCCCCACGTGGGGTGTGGTGGTGGGTCTCCTGCTCCTCCCTCTCTCCCGGGAGATTTAGAAGACGACCTCTCTTCTGCCGCTTCCCTCCGCCCGCCCCCTCTCCAAGTGGAGTTTGCGGGCATGATCGAGAGGGCTGCCTTACGGATCCGGAACCTTCCAACTTGTCCTTCGGCTCCTGGGCTGAGCGCGTCAAGCCGGTGGACTCTCCGGCGCCTGAAGTCCGAGGTTTTAAGGCATTCCTCCAAGGGTTCCTGGTCCACTCCAGCTTCTGCCAGAGCTCCAGTTAAATCGTATACTACCTTCACCAGGGTCGACGGTAGACAGACACCCATCAGCTCGGCCATCCCTCCTCTGGAGCCCAAGTTGGCTGCGCATTTCCTACCGTCATTAGGCTGAGCTGGGAAGAAGCCCGCCTTACCATCCACCAAAGACCGCTACACGGGCAGCTATGGGACAAGACTTACGTCTTAGGATCACAGGCCCTGGCCGCGGTGAACAACATTGCTCTTCTTGCGTCAGCAGCCTCCCATATTTTAGAGCATTCACCTACTCCATCACGTGACGTCGGGGAGGTCGAGGGATATCTTGAGGCTATCCTCCACCTGAACCAGGTGCAGACAGTTTGCGCCGGGCGATCAGTGGCTACATCTGTGGTCAGACATCGACACCTTTGGCTGTCGGTCTTCCCTGCGCAATTCTGATCGCACACCGCTTCTCAACGCACCGTTGTTCCAGGAGGGTTTATTTGGCGATGCCGTCCACACTGCCATCGCCTCATTTAAGAAGACCGACGAGGGACGGAGGAGCTCTCTCGTCACCGAGGGACGAAGGAGCTCTCTCGTCACCTCCCTCTGGCTGGCAGTGCTTCTTCTTCAGCTTCACAACCTTCTTCCTCTGCACATCGCCCGGGTTCCTCTGCTAAAAGACGACAGTGCCACCAAGCTTCTGCTGCCGCTTCAACCACTGCCCCGGCTCCTCCTCCTCTTCCGGCTGCCGTGGCTCCTGCTCCTCCTGCTGTTCCGCGCAGACAGCCCGCCCCCAAACTCGACACTCCGTGGCCATCTAAGAAGCCCAGACCGTCCTGACTAGGCGTGGAGTGGGCTGTGGGTGGCGCCGTCGCCCTCAAGGCCCCCGCGTCTCCCTCCCTCCTCAAGGTACGGGCCAAGTCTGACAGCGTCGCAGATTCAGCCCACCAAACTTTTAAGTGAGCGGTTTCTTCGCATATGCAAATGCCGGGCTCCTCTCTTTCCCGCCATTCGCGGGCTACCGAGCATTCTGAAATTTCACAGGAGGTTATAGACATTACTGTGGTGGCTTCTCAAGCCGCTTGCTATGACAGGCTCAAACACCAAGTAACGTCGGCTCTTGCCCCTGTCTCGCTACCTGTTCTCACTGAGTCCCCGATCTCTGCCGGCGCCGCTCGGCGTCCCCATGGCAACGTGTCCCCACTTAGGATGCAACGTCCGCGTATGCAAATGCTGGGTTCCTCTCTCCCTCAGATTCCTATGAGTGAGAGCACTGTGCCTGTTGTACAGTGGGATGAGCTAATGGTTAGTGCTCTGGGCTCTCTTTCCTTGGACTCGAGTTCGCATCCTGGCCTAGCTCCTCTTTTTTCTCATCCCTTTCTCTCTCTGCCCTCTTTGGGCCATGTTTCTTCCTCTCTGGTCGAGCTCGGCGGCGGTAGGGGCAGAGAAGAAATTCAAGCTTTTGACCAACGCCCCCCAACTACAAGCTCTTCCTCTCTCAGAGTGTTATTGGGAGTGGCGTCATCACTGTACTACGATCAGACTGGGTTATCTAATTCAGTTTTGCTCAGCTCCCCCTCCCTTCTCGGGAATAGTGGAGATGGTGATGTCATTGCCCGACAGAGTGTCCGCTCTCCTGTCGGAGATAATGGAACTTTTGATCAAAGAGCGATGTCTGAGCTCCCGGAGGATTTCGGGCAGGACGGTTTTTACTCCTGTTACTTCCTGGTTCCCAAGAAGACGGGAGGAGTGAGACCGATCTTGGATCTGCGCAATCTGAATGTGCACGTAGCCAAATGGTCGTTCCATATGCTCACCACTACTCGCCTGTTGGAAGCCTTCCTACCGGGAGATTTCTGTGCGAGCATAGACCTCAAGGATGCTTACATCCATGTCCCGATCGTTCGCAGGCACAGGAAGGTTTTCCGATTTGCCTTTCCGGGCAAGATCTACGAGTATACGAGGATTCCATTCGGCTACGCTCTGGCTCCACGCACCTTCTCCAAATGCTTGCCGACAGTGCTAGAGCCCCTACGCAGGGAGGGCATCAGGATCTTAGCCTATCTAGATGATCTCCTGATTTTAGCCCCGTCCCGGAGCTGGCCAGAGTGCACACTTTCCGAGTGGTGTTCCTTCTCACACGATTAGGGCTTGCTGTGAACTGGAAAAAGAGCGTTCCAAGACCAGCCCAGCAGGTTTCTTACCTGGGTCTGGTCATGGACATGCGCACAATGAGACCGTGCATTTCTGACACTCAGGCTCTCGATCTGCTCTCTGCCCTAAACCTGTGCCGCCTGCCCTGCAGGCGTTCGGTTCGGGCCGTCATGTCCCTTTTGGGCATGATGGCAGCAGTGCACGCAGTGGTCCCTCTGGGCCTACTGCACATGCGTAGCCTGCAGGCTTGGTTCGCTCACCAACGGGTCAACCCCGTGCGCCATCGAAACCAGACCTTATCTCTGCCAGCACACTTAAGGAGGGACCTGGAATACTGAAGAGACCCAGTGGTGCTCTCTCAGGGCGCACCCCTCGGCAGGGTGTCAGAGTGCGTTCAGGTTTTCATAGATGCCTCCTTTCACGGATGGAGCGGTGTGTGTCAGGCTGTTAGGGGCGTGTGGCCTCCCGGCCCTCAGATCGCCCCCCTCTGGGGGTGGACGCATTTGCGCACCACCCCTTGCCTCGGGGTCTCCTTTATGCATTCCCTCCGCAACGCATCATTTTGGCCTACGAGACGTCTGGCTCTGTCGTTCCGGAGGGTCTCCTTGCACACTCCCTCCGTGTCGCAGTCTTCTCTGCCCTTTTTCACGGGATCAGGGTAGATGACATTTGCGCCACGGCATCATGGTTGTCGCCTTCGGCGTCTGTACGTTTCTATTTACTGGACATCTCCCCCGCGGCTGCCCGAGACCTCTGAACTATCCTATGGAATCTCGTGCTTTGCCTTGATTCTATCACTACTTTAGACGCTACAGAACACGGTGGCCTGCTTGGCTCAAGGATATTGTTGCTACCCGCCAACACACTTGGCTCAGGTTCGCCTCCTCCCTGGGGCTTCCCTCATTTTGTATTTTTTATGTCTTTTTCTGTATTCTCATGCCCCTCATCTCGTGATGTGTGGTGCGTGAGTTATGTTGTGCTTTGTGTGAAACGGATACGTTTCGCTTGAGCTTAACATTCCTTCTCTTTCTCTTGGGCGGCTTGTGTTCATAGGCCTGCCCTTGGGGAGGATTTTCGACATTAACGCATTCGATCACCCCTTCTCTGACTTCGTCAGCTATCGGGGATGTTTCGTCTTGGGGTTTTAGGGGACGGTTTCTTAACTGAACCCTGTGAGTCATGCTGGTTGGGTCCGGCAGGGAGTACATCCTTGGCTCGCTCACTCCATGGTAAACCACTAGGAGCTAAAGCCCCTCTTGGGGGCGGAGCTCCATGACATATAACAATAGTTACAGAGAATATAACTCCGGTTATATGAGTGGAGCAGAGCCCCCTAGACCTGTTGCCCTGCCTTCCTCCAGGTTATGCTGAATAAACTCAGGAGGGTGTTCTCGGGGCTCACGGGTCCTATATAGAGGCAGGCGTGCCCTGATTGGCTGTTGCATCTTGCATAATGAGTTTTCATTACGGCCACTAATGCGGAAAGGGTAAACCACTAGGAGCTAAAGCCCCTCTAGGGGGCTTCGCTCCACTCATATAACCGGAGTTACATTCCCGGTAACTAATGTCTTGGAAAAATGTATCTTCTTGCCAAAAAGGATGCAACAACTCAAAAAGATGCAATAACTCAGGAGTTTGTGGATTCAAATTAGACTTTTAATGAGCAATCATAAAAGCCGAGTTGACCTGCAGGAACAACAATCTTGCCAACCCAGGACACACACATTTATACAGTGTTATCTTGCATAACCTTCCTGGCCACCCCCTTATGCTAATTCTTGGGCGGATCTTTCTCCCCATCCGCCACCATTGTTTCTCAACCTTCCAAGATCCTTTCCTTGTTAAATATTGGTGGCGCAGGCTTCAGGGATTTGTATAAAAATAATAGAGCCATTAGGGCCCTCCAGACAGTCATTAACAGTGATTATGTTTATATATTCCTGATACATTGGTTACTGTTACCATATTGATTCTGTTACTGTATTGTGATTCATTGTATTCTCTCTGAAGTGCCCATTGATTATACATTCATTCATAAAGGGTGATAATTCAGAAACACCCCTATGTCAAACCTCTATACTCTTGCCCTATATATTCTATACTAATGATCAGGATTTACTGAAAATAATTGTGGCTAAGGATAAAACTTTTAAAGTGAAAGCAGTTCTGCATGAGAAAGTACAGAAAGGGAAGAAAATGAGTCTTATGAAATGACTTAGTTGGCCTGAGAAATTCAACAGTTGGATAGCATCGGAACAAGTCCTTGACCTACAAAGGGGATAAAAACACTAGGATTTGCTGGACCACATCATTTACAGCGACTGCGATCAGCATGGGTGACGGCGGTTTCTACATAACGTTGCCTAGTAACTCATCGAGGCATATCTATCCAAACAATTCGAGTTCGAGCTATACCACAAAAGTTGCCAAAGGTATAGATTTGAAAGGTGATTGGGAAGTGTCTTTGATAGAATTCCAATACCCGCATACGTGGAAGACTTTTACATGGGGTGAAAACGCATTTGAATTACATGACTCGAAACAAGACAAAACTTGGAAATATGAACTCACCACCGGTTATTACACTGGCATAGGAAAACTAGTGGCAGAGATCAACATTTTTTAAAACCACATGGCGTATGGGTGGGGTATGAGGAATTTAAAAATAGAATGTTTCTAAAAGGCAAGCCCCATTTTAGTTTAAAATTTAGTGCAAAGTTGGAACAGATATTAGGCTTAAAATCAGGCGACCGGTGGTGCGCCCTGTGGTACGCCCCTTTCCCTGCAGATATTCTGGCAGGGTTTGACACCCTATACATCTACATAGATATAATTGATTATCAACGAGTTGGGGACAGTCATGTCCCGCTGTTGAGAACTGTACATACTACAGGGGGAAAAAACGAAGTTGTCACAGTGATGTACAACAAGCCACACTACGTACCTCTCAGCAAGTGTCAGTTTCATGAGATCTGTATTGAAGTAAAATCTGATCAGAATCAGTTGGTTTCATTCGTATTGGGGAAGGTGACTGCAAAATTACACTTCAGACCAGTCAAACAATCTTTTAGACTATAAGATGCAGCCTCAGAAACTCAACGCTGAACCTCAAAGGTATATTGAATATGTTGTGGAAAACACTTCAGATGTCCAGCCAAAAAGATGCAAGAACTCAGGAACTTGTGAATCCAAAATAGACTTTAATGAAGATTCAAAAAAGCCGAGTTGGTCTGCAGAACAACTGCCTTTCCAACCTCGGACACTCAAATTTATACAGTACCATCTTGTATAATGCCACCTGGCCATCCCACTATGCTAATGCTTTGGGCAGATCTTCTTTGATCCGCCGCCATTATTTCTTATCATTCTGGAATTTACCCAACAAACCATTG
Organism: Esox masquinongy; assembly: GCA_016801175.1. Lineage (NCBI taxonomy): Eukaryota > Metazoa > Chordata > Actinopteri > Esociformes > Esocidae > Esox > Esox masquinongy. The sequence goes on along the minus strand of JACXGI010003389.1, from coordinate 21,755 downwards.
TTGTTAAATATTGGTGGGGCAGGCCTTGGAAACCCCATAAAGTAACAGGGCCGCCAGGCCCTCAAGTTTAGTACATCCAACAGTGCTCTGATTACTTCCAATGTAGGACACACACATTGTATATTGGTGATTATGTAGGACACACATTGTATATTGATGATTATACAGATTACCATACTGATTAGTTGTATGAGTGTGATCAACATATTGACACATTCATTGATTACATGAGTATATATGCAAAACATCCAATACATCCCCCCTTTAGGACTTTATAGTCCCATAATCTAGTCCTGGACATGGTAGGTGAGAACGAGAACCCAGTTTCCATAAAAGAGTTGAAATCAACCCAATTACTTAAAACAATCTCCTTTGTCACCCACCATGCCAGACGCTGGAAGCCAAACCTCTTCCTCCCCATTTGGCTGGGAGGAAGTAAAAGACTTCCAACCTAACCAATCAAGTGAGTGCGTGTAAGCATGTGCTGATTTTCTTTCTGAGCCTTGCAAAATAAGTTGTTTCAAATGATTACATATAAATGGAGTATAAATGCTAAGACAGTGAGTATAAATTGCATATAAAATAAGTCATACATCATTTGAATGATAATCACTTCAATCAAAGAGTATGAGAATACAAGTAAAATAATAAACCCACACATTTCTCCAAGCAATACTCTCTGTGCTAGGTTGGCTACCAGCCACCTAGGGACTCGAAACCTTCACTAACAATGGAGAACAATCCAACTCAGCACACAAACGACAGTCCCCCCTCTGGCACAAGGCACAATCATAAGGTTCTGGATAATGGTCATGTCCATCAGTGAATATTTGTCCATTGACCACTCTGCGAAATTCTTTGCTGCAATATTTACAATGAGACATCTTATAGGGACAACGGTAGTGCTTACGCACCACCCGATCGTAATTACCCTCGCTCATCATTGGGGCCGAAGGGTCACTGTCCGTTTGAGCGCTATCCGTCTCAGTACCGTCCATGTAATTACCGTCCATGTTCACGTCCACATTTATGTCCATTTCAACATAATAACCGTCCGTGTCCGCTCCCCGTACTGGTGCTACCACAGCCACATTAACTCCTGCAGTCTTCCGCTGATAGTCCTTGCAAGCCCATCCAGCGCCTGGTTTAACTGACCATTCACATTGTGGGTTTCCATAGGGACAGTCCAGGGGCCCCCCTTTTATATTACACGGGCGTCCAGATCTGTCCACATATTGGCCAGGATAACCAGGACGTGGAGTAACCTGCAAATCGTCAACTGAGTCTGGTCCTATGGCTCATAGGGGCATTTGGGAAGCTACTGTCTTGGTCAAAAATGATTTGAGGAGAGGAACTACGCAGCATGCGATCAGAGCTACTACTACCAGCACTATCCCAATTACCACGCCTACCTTGGTTAAAATAGTACGCCACTGTCCTAATGATGACTCCAGCCAGTCCCAAGTGTGAGCATCTCTCCCTTCGTTGTCTTTTACTTCCTGTCTCAACCATTTCAGCTTGTTCATAGCTTGAGTGAATGATCCATCAGGGGCAGTGTTGTTTGGGATAAAAGTACAACACTGTTCGCCAAACATGACACAAAAACCTCCTTTCTCTGCTAAGATCCAATCTAGAGCCTGCCTGTTTTGCCATGTCATCTTACTTGTAGCCCGAAGCTGTTCTCCTAGGGCTGTCAAAGCTGTGTAATTTGTGTAATTGATGAATCGCTGCTGATTATAATATATGTAATTAATCCACTCAGTGTTCTTAGCTGGTGCTATCCACGGGATGATGGATTCAAAACCTGCACTGATCTCACTTCTTGCTTTAAACTCATTGGGAATACCTCGTGGTTGGCCTATTGCATCAATGACAACTTCTGGATCAGGTGTATAAGCCCTTCTTACCCGTGACCCAGCCGGCCTTTCCTCAGCCCTCTGTATAGTGTCTTCCTGTGTCAGGGCGTGTGGGATGATGGTCACCCCTTGAGCTACTCTAACCCTAGCACATGTCCCTGACCAACCCTTCGGTTGTATTGATCGTAATTGCCGTCCTCCACACATCCAGAACACATCAGCTATGGCCTGTTCTTGTTCCAAGTAAATACTGTTTCGTCCTGCCATTTGAGTTAAGTAGAACCCTCGGCCTGACTGTACCATCGTCAATTCACCTTTGTCCAGATTAACTATACTTCTGCACTTCGAGAAATGTCCCACTGTAATTGCTCCATTGGCCCGGAAACATTCATGTCTCCCCAGTATTCTTATGCCCTCTTCTGGGAGTGTGTTTTCTGCTCTCTCTAAACTAATTCTTACATCCAGATCTTGGCATTCTGAGGTAAAGTTGTGAGCAACCATTTTGGCATAGGTTTGTTTATGTCCTAGCCATGTCAGACACGTTACAAAGCATGGTTTGTGAAACTCTTCACCATTTTCTCCTGCTTGCCATTTGCCGAATTTTTCATCTAGACATTCTCTCCATCCTTTCTCAATAGGTACCACTACCATATTTCCGTGTCCTGCCCTTGAGCACACTAGACAATTATCTACCTCATGTTGTTTAGCAGTGTATTGGGCCCATTTATACCAATCATATCTCTTAGCTGTGCCCAATTGGTCTTCTTCCATCTCTATTGTGGGCTCCCCTGTAGATACGGGAACTAAGGTCTGGTCTGGAGTGGGTTCGGGGCTCAACACCTGCTTCGTTGTATCTGCATAGGCAATCACTAACTGTGCTGTGGGTACAGGTTTCCCTGTACCCACAATCACTTGCTGTGCTGTGTTTCCCCCTTGGAAACAGACCTAGCTGGCCTTGCTTCTTCTGGAGTGTCGTCTTCCCCTGAACCTATCTCCTGATTTCCCCATTCTATCAGCTGTTCTATGCTCTTGTCTGGGAATCTAGTAATAGCCAATTCAAGAAATACTCCCTGTTCCTCACCATTGGGTTCGACCACTATTTCCCATTTTCCTTTTACCTCTACCACGGTAACTGTGCACTTCCCTACTGTCCAAGTTGCCTGACCATACTGAACACTATCTGCCCAACTACATAAGACCTTCCCAGTCTGGCTCTTTACCATAATTGTTCTCTGTGTCTCATCATTTGTCTTTCCTGGGACTACCACTCCTCTGGCTCTGAGTGTGTGCCATGCAGTACCTTCTCTCTTCCTTCGCCTTACTATCTTTGGGACAACTGTGCCTTTGTTACGGACCTATTAGTTTTCTCTCTTGGCTGTTTCCATGGAATAAAAGCATACATCTCTTTACTATCTATTTCTCTATCCCATGTAGTTCCCCATGTTTCTCCTGACCTCTCCACCGTACCGTACTCTACTATAGCTGCATGAGGGGCTTCCTCGTCAAACATCTGTTTAGCTTGTGTTTTGTTTACATTCACACTACATTCCTGTTGCCTACACAGCACTAAATGTCTCACAAACTCTACTTTTACTCTACCAATGAGTCCCCATACCATACGGGTATTCCTGCTCCTTCCTCTTCTTGCTCATCCCCACTTGGAACGTCAGCATCCTCACCTTCTTCATGCGGTCCCTGCTCTGCGCTTCGTGGGACCTTGGTGCAGTGATTGAGGTGGTACCAGGTGTTGCTGCCCTCTACTCGTATCGCTGACAGCGTAGCTTGGACCACCCTGAAGGGACCATCGCGTCTCAGCTCGTTCCACCTCCTCCTGAAGACCCTGATGTAGACCTGGTCTCCTGGCACCACTGCTCAGGGCTGGTTGTCCTCTGGTTCTGGTACTCATGCACTTTCCTGTCGGTAAATAATCTCATGTATAGCAGTTAGTTGTCTGATACACTCTCTGAGTTCCAATTGTAATTGTTCTAGAGGAGGCATAAGGTCCTCTGAGCACAGGCACAGGCATGGGTCGACCCGTAAGCATTTCATGCGGTGTTAGATGCGTAATTCTGTTAGCCTGCATGCGGTAGCTCATTAGTGCTAGTGGCAAAGCAACAACCCAATTTAGTTTTGCGCTAGCACAAATTTTGTTAATTTTTGCTTTCAAAGTGCCGTTTACTCTTTCAGCCATCCCCTGAGTCTGAGGATGATAGACACATCCCAGCCTCTGCTTGATCCTGAGATGCTGAACCACCTGTTTCAGTGTTCTTTCAATAAATGCTGACCCATTGTCAGAACTGATTTCTGTAGGGATGCCAAACCTAGGCATCACTTCCCTGGTCAGGAACTTTATCACTGTTCCTGCACCCTGATCTTTTGAGGGGACTGCTTCTACCCATTTGCTGAACCTGTCAATCACCACCAGCATGTTAGTTTTTCCACCTACACTTTTCACCATATCCACATAGCATTTGGTCATAGACTTAAAGGGCCCTCTGGTATTGGAATGTGCCCTAATGGTGTTGTTATTCCTTTCCTCACATTGTTTTTTGCACACACTTCACATTCAGCAAGAGCCGCATCAACTGTAGCCTGCATGTATGGGGACCAAAAACCCTGACTTCTGATCCGCCTTAAGATCTCCCCCCTTGCACAGTGGTCAAAACCATGCGCATTCGTAATGAGGATCCCAAATAGAGCAGGTGGTGCTACTAAAAGTCCTGTATGTGATCTCCACAGGCCAGTGTTATCTCTAGTAGCCCCCGTTTTCAGCCACACACTCTGCTCATACACATTGGCTCTCTCTTGCATCCTGATGATGTCATCCATTCCTGGGGCTGCCTCTAATAGTATCATCGGGGCCATGATAGCACTCTGGCACTTGGATGCTAACTTGGCTGCCTCATCTTCCGCGTTGTTACCTTGGATGATGTAATCATTGCCTTTCTTGTGTGCCTGACATTTGATAATAGCTACCTTTCGCGTGAGCAACAGCGACACCATGAGGTCCTGGATGTGATCATGGTGTAAGATGAGAGTTCCATCAGTCTTCCTAAATTCTCTCTTTTTCCACACTGCTCCAAACAAGTGACACACCCCGTGTGCATAAGCTGAGTCTGCGTAGATGTTAGCCACCTTATCAGTCCCCTCCCTACATGCAGCTGTCATTGCTTTTAGCTCCGCTAACTGTGCCGAACAAGGCTGTGGACACGCTTCACTGATAATCGTGTGAAACTGGCCTTGCTGGGTCATCCTAACCACTGCAAAGCCTGCATGATTTCCTTCATGGTCCCTGTAACAGGACCCATCCACAAACAACTCCACCTCCACTCCAGGGATTGGAGTGGAGAACAAATCAGGCCTAAGTCTGGTAAACGTCAGAGATTCAGCCACACAGTCATGAGGCTCTCCTTCAAACTCAAGAGGGATTCTCTCTGCTTCAGCAAACTTCAGCGTGACAATCCTGCACAATTTCATTAATAGGCCGCAAATCGTGGACCAACCTCCACTTTGTCTTGTCGGCCTTTAGTACTGGGAAGAGCGGTGTATTACAGTCACTAACTGTCTCTTCTAACACTTCAGCCTCTGCTAGGCCTTCGATTGTTGGCTTGATGCCTGCTTCTGCCTCTGGCTTCATGTAATATTGTTTCTTCCACACAGGCTGTGCTCCTGGCTTTACCTTGATGTACACTGGGTTTGCCGATTTAACTAGCCCTAGATCCGTGTCATGCTGCGACCAAACCTGCTTCGGAACCACTTGTTCCATTTCCTTCCTCAACCTGCTTTGTCTGTCATCAACCTCCCCTATCTGCATCTGCTGACCTGTAGTGATCTCCACCTCCTGTGGTTCCCCAACCATTTCTGCAGAACACAGAACTTTTATCAGGTCCTTTTCAGGAGAGTAGAGGATAAGTGGGTTGTCTGTTTTTTCCCACTGGGTCTGTTGTGCCTTTTTCATCATAGGCCCTAAATCTTTAGCTTTGAAACCCTTATTCACCAGTAGCGTGATGTGTGGGACTGACCCAGGCACATTGAACCATTTATCAATCAAACTTGTTCCCTTAGCATCACTCACTTCCATTGCTGTTCCTTGTTTCCCTATAACAAAGTATTGTGACTCAATGGGGGCTGGTTTGCCATGCGCCTCCATCAGCCACAACTGTTCCACAATCCCGTCTTGATATGGGTCATACTTTAATGTGCAATGATAAGCCATTTGAGGCATGCTCGCCTGTGGCATTTGTGCCTCAATATATTTACCCCATTTACAAGTGACTTCCCTAACTTTTTCATCAATGTTGCCTATCCAATATACATTTGCTAATGATGTTTGCGGCATCATCATCATCATCTGTCTTTTCGCCCCTGTCTCTTCTATAAGTATTCCATCAGGTGTGCACTGAATTAGTAACCCTAATTTACATAGTGCATCTCTGCCCAATAAATTCACTGGAGTGTGTTCCGAAACTAATATGGGAATTTTGGCAGAGAATTCCGCTCGTGTTTAGATTTACTGGAGCAGTCATGGGTATTAGCTGCGTTTTTCCCGAGAATCCTATTGTCTTAGCATATTTACTTGGGGAGGTGACCTTTTGACCTGGGGAGGTGAGAGGCATAATTTGGGCTTACACAAGTGTAAGTAGCTCCGGTATCTACCATCATTGGTGTGCCCCTATCATTTACTTGAACCTGCAGCATCGGTTCCTTATCAGCCCGCAAAGTTATAGCTGCAAACTGACCCTCCTCATTAGGATTCTCCGGGCACCCTCAGTACTCTTGGTGGGTCCATGGGTTCACAGGACCCTGAGGGGGCTGGTTGTGGGGCTGTTGCCATGCTCCCTGGGTTTGGTTGTTACTTTGTCAATTACCAGAACCCTGATTTTGCCTATTTCTGGGGGTGTGGCTGGGGACCCAACGCCCGTTGTTCTGATTGGGGACCCATGGGTTTATAGGACAATTACTTTTAGTATGGCCTCCCTGATTACACCCCCAACAGATCCCCACTGGAAGCCTAGGTCCCCTATTCTGATCTTTTGCCCCACTCCTCTGGCCTTTTTGCTGCCATTGCCCCTGGGGCTGTGTAAACACATTCACTACTGGTGAGGTGGGTGACTGAGGGGCCTGTGGCTGTTGTGGTGGCTGTTGACCTCCCTGGAGGACAGGTGCCATGGTACCTTCCTCAGAGACAGTCACTGTGGTCACCAGGGCCTGTGTCTTTCTCTTTTTTGTGAGCTCGTCCAGTTGTAATGGAGTGAGCTTCCTCTGCACCTCCTTCCCCTGTTCAGCCAGTTTTCTTTCACTCTGCCTGTATCTCTCCACAGCATGAATGAAATGGTCTCTGAACTCCTTGTGTGGCTTGGATTTCATCAATGCCACCTCATCCTCCAGCTTGTTCTTTACAGGAGTTGGCAGCGCTCCCACCAGCGCTTTCCTGAACATGAAGGACACTAAATCATCAGTCTCAGGGTCTTTCTCAGTTTCCAGCCTCCACTTCTCTAGATGTGTTTGTAAATATACAGCCGGGTTCTGTCTCTCCCAGTGGTGTTCCTTTCAGGACATCAGAGTCTATAATGGCCGGGTATTCATCCCTTAAGGCCCCCCATAGTCGCTGTCTGTATGGATCAAAGGTCTGTCCGTCCCCTTCAATAGTTCCTATCATCTGTGTCAGGCTACAAATCTCGCAACACTGCCTCCATTTTAGTCGTACCCATCACTCTAACCAACAAGGCCTTTTAGGTCCCGCACTGCCAGTATTTTCCCCATAGTTAACTCCTCAAACACCCTAATCCACTTCCCTGCTCTATTATGGAGATTGGGTAGTTTAGCTACCAGGCCCTCCAAATCCTGTGTTGCCCATGGCACATACTGGAGTTGAAATCCCTTAATCAGGATCGGGAGCATATGAGCGGGTGTCTCCATCAATGCTTTCTGCGTTCCCAAGTTTCGCAACACTCCCTTTGGCCCTCTGTCATATCTTCCTGATTTTCCCACTGCTTCCTCTAACTGTTCCTCATCTTCCCATGGGTTCTCTTATCACTCTGTTCCAACTCTTTTATCGACTTCTGCAATAACTGGTCCTCTCTCTCTCTCTGCCTGCGCAGCTCCCGTAGCTCTCTTTCAAGGTCTTTTATTGCTGCCTTATGTTTATGATCCTACTCATCATTCTGTCAAAGCAATCTTTCTATTCTCCCTTCCAACTCTTTCTCTCTCTTTCTAATAGCCCATTCTTTTTCTCTTTCTATTTGCTTCTCTCTTTCCCTTTTCTTTTCTGCCTGTCTCCTTCTCCTTTCCTCTGCTTCCTCTTTACTCTGCTCCCTTAGTCCCAACATATCCAAGCAATCTTTATAGCAGTCCACTCTTCAGTCCAGATCTGTCTTTTTCTTTTTTCTCCCCCATTGGAGTGGAGGTCCCTACAAGTTTCTCCTTCTCTTCTAATTCAACTTCTCCTTTTATTTCCACCACACCTGTTACCATTGGACACTGTGTCCTGTGGTATGGCGGAGGGTAATCAACCCATCCTACCTTCTCCGCAATCCCTGCCTCTTCACCTTTCTGCAGCAGACTTCTCGCTTTGGCTATACTGGCAAGCTGACCTTTCCCTTCCTCCAGGAACATCTTAATCACCTCTCTCTCTCTTTCTCGCTTCTCCTCGCATTTCTTGGTTCTATCGTTATTCTTGTAGTTCTTAATTATTACATCAATTTCCTCACACAATGCCACGTCAAATGTCCCTTTCTTTGGCCATTTCGTTGTCATTTTCCTGGTTCTTTTATCTACGGCATCAGAAACCGCCATAATCTGCTCTCCACACAAAGGAAACCTCCTTGCTAAAATCTCAACTGGTGTCCCTGCCATTTTGATGTCTAATTAGCAACCTATATCTACTTTCTCTTGGCAGCCGTTCTGCCTCTCTAGGACTCCCCTTATCTCTTGGCCCGCTCTCTCCTCCGGGACGACCGCCAACAGGTCTGGCAGCAACAGGTCAGACCAGTCTCCTCCAAGTTAGCCGCCACTAACTTTCACACCAGTCTATTCTCTAATCTATTTTAGCCAACAACTCCTGGCCTTAACAACTTTTACTCAAATAATAGAATAGATGATTTTTATATTTAAACCATACACTCAAATGATTACTCAGAAACAATCAATTTTCCTGGAATGTTATTTTATTACATAGTTTTATTCCAGTATCTGTTAATTACATTACTTTTCAAATAGTGTTTTACATATCTCCATTTTGATCTACATTACAGTTTTTCCATATATATTAAAACCATACCGTGTCTCCTGGTTTTTGTTTCTGTCTAATTATTGGTACATCTAACTCCGGGAAACTAGACCAAATTCTTGCTCCTGCCACCTGAACCCATACAACTTCTTTACCTTGAATTCCCCAAAGCTGCTCTCTTAACACTATTTCTCTTGTATCTGGGTCTCGGCCAGTGGCTTCTCTTATCTTCAATATGGTTACCGAATGGGTGGTGACAGTGATATTGCAGCCTATTGAGTAAGTATGCGCGTTGATTGGAAAACAAAATCTACGTTTCTCTGGCAGCTCTTCAAATAGTTTCTGTGCGTCCACAAGGGTCAGCAAACCAGATTATCTTTAACGGCTGTGCTAATTGTTTGGCTACATGCAAACAATTGCATAATATGGCCAACTGGACCAAATTCGAATCGGTCCTACTTCAATCCAAACAAGCTCCATTTTACTTGCACATTTATAAGCCACCTTCCACCTTTCCAATTCTTTTGTTGTGTCAATGTGCCGAATTACATGCTCCCTTTCTGTTAGTATGGACACCGAAAATCTAATGATGGTGATGTTACTAGCATTTATTTTGTACTTTTCTGGAACAACCTTCCTGTATATCCTCAGCCTGTCCTTCTTCTCATACCACTGTCTCCGACTTATTCTTCCCATTTATCAACAACTCCTTTCAATCAGATAACCCCAACTCTCTCTGTTTCTACTTTTCTCAGCGCGCTTCTCTTTTACAGCAGACTACTCCACACTTCTCTTCAACACGTCTGCCTATACCTCCTCTTTCTCAGACTCACTTCTCCTTGACAACCAACAATTCAACACAAATCTGTCTACACCTAGACACCCCTTAACTTACTCCTCAATACTCCTCCTAGCAGGAGAGTGCTATACTTTCCCACTCTTGGCCCTAACCATTCACGCTCTACTTCACACAGCAGCGGACTCCCACACAACTGTGAGAGGCGGCCACTCATTCAGCCCCCGTCCCTGCTGTCCCCCAAAGTGTATATCGGAGGTGGTACTCGCGGGGCACACTCATACAGCTAAATTCAAAAGCCGCCCGGTCCTTGTCCCACAGCAGTCTTCTCCTACTGAGGGTGACACGGCGCGGTGGATTCATCCCATGCAGTCACTCGGGCCGTCGAGCCGGTATCACGAATCCTGCCTGCCTCCTCATCTCTCACGGTTGGCCCTAACACACCATGATGGGAGCACAGGACTTACACTGGTTGCAACCCTCACTCTTATTTGTATATGACCTATCTTGTTGTGCTGTGTCCTACCTAAAATATGCAGCATGCCATTTACCCTCCAATTTTTGGATTCAAAAGCTCCCCATTGCATCAATCAAAAAAATGTAGTTAGTTAAATTTGGTAAGGCCTTACGTGGTGCCAAACTGCCAGGCCAGGTGTTTCAAGTCACACAAACCACTAAATTAAAGTAAGAACATGCTTACCTCTCAACGTGGCCATGTGTTGTTTGTGCGACCCAACCCACGGCGCCTACTGCAGTCGACAGCCAGCCAGCCCGGTGCCAACTCTGCTCGCAGCGCCAAGAATTATGTCGTGGAAAACACTTCAGATCTCCAGCCAAAAAGATGCAAAAACTCAGGAACTTGTGAATCCAAAATAGACTTTAATGAAGATTCAAAAAAGCCGAGTTAGTCTGCAGAACAACTGCCTTTCCAACCTCGGACACTCAAATTTATACAGTACCATCTTGTATAACGCCACCTGGCCATCCCACTATGCTAATTCTTTGGGCGGATCTTCTTTGAACCGACACCATTATTTCTTATCATTTTGGAATTTAACCAACAAACCATTGTTGTTAAATATTGGTGGCGCAGGCCTTGGAAACCCCATAAAGTTACAGGGCCGCCAGGCCCTCAAGTTTAGTACATCCAACGGTGCTCTGATTACTTCCAATGTAGGACACACACATTGTATATTGGTGATTATGTAGGACACACATTGTATATTGATGATTATACAGATTACCATACTGATTAGTTGTATGAGTGTGATCAACATATTGACACATTCATTGATTACATGAGTATATATGCAAAACATCCAATACATCCCCCCCTTTAGGACTTTATAGTCCCATAATCTAGTCCTGGACATGGTAGGTGAGAACGAGAACCCAGTTTCCATAAAAGAGTTGAAATCAACCCAATTACTTAAAACAATCTCCTTTGTCTACTGATTAGTTGTATGAGTGTGATCAACATATTGATACATTCATTGATTACAGGAGTATATATGCAAAACATCCAATAAATACTGTACAGCGCAGGCCAGTAACAGTTTACCGGGTTATCATGGTAGTGCTGCAATGTACGGGGCGGGTCTAGGGGGCCTTTTCTGAGGGCTTTTCCGGATGGCTATACCTTTGTTGAAGCGTGGTTTCTCAATCGCAAAACCGCATTTAAAAATGCAGTGAGGAATAAAGTTGGCGAGGTCGTCAGCAACATCTTGGCTTGCCAAACAAAACAGCAGGATGGATCTGGATTGATGGTTATGACTCGAGGTGTTAGAAAGAGACCACCCAGTAGGAGGAGCCTACCAAAGAGTTAAAAAAGCAAGATTGAGACAAAAATAAGAGCCGCTGTTAAAAGAAAACATACCACTCGGAGGATACTCAAAGGGAACACCGCAAGACTGATTAAAACATTTTTTTAAAGATGACACTAATACACCGTATGTCTGGTGAATGTATGAAAACCCTTGTTGGATTTATTCACATCTATTGAGAAAAATACATATGTTGAAATACCAACCCTATCAGCAATATCAGACGCAGCCCCTCTGGAGTTCTGTATTGCTGGAAATGGTGAAGACTGATCTGAACAATACTTTGTTGTACCTACGTGTAAAAGTCACTATACAGGATGGGACTAATATTGATGCCGGAGCCAGTGTCGGTGTTGTCAACTACCCGATAGCCACCAACCATTTTCACAAGTGGACGTCTCCTTTGGTGATCATTTAATTAGTCAGAGTAGCAACACATGGGTGATTCTCTGAGACTGGTGCCTTCTGGGTCATACATTTAAAAAAAAAAAAAATCGAATAATTGTATTTCTGATCACTACACCTGATGGTGGACTAGTTAGACCTTTGAGAAAATATATTTTCCCACCTCAGGCATGAAATCCCAATTATAATTTGGCATTTCTCTCTCACTAAAAGTCGTTTTGAGTTCAACCCCATCACAGACAACTTGGACCCTGTGTGAATATGATTTGAACAGATATTCAAGTAAATTCTTGTAGAGCCTTAATAATAAGATGTCCCTTGTTTAACATCACTTATTCAAAGTATAATTTTTATTTTAAAATACTCACCATTTGACCGCCAAAGCAGGTCATGAGAACTTTATCTGACATCGGCCTTCATATTTTATCAAAAATATGTATTAACATAAGAATTTGATTAGGCTTTCATATTTTTTTCTGATTATCCTGTAAATTGTACACACAGTTCAACAAACATTAACCTCATATTTCTTCTTATCATCAAAATATTAATAAAAACGGATCAAATAACAGAGTTGAACTCAGCATGATGGGGTTGAAAATGATAACAGTGTTGAATGTACAATACATTTTTCAAAATGGTATAATTTATTTACCTGTGAAATTAATGATATAACATGCAAATATAGAGCATAGGCTACTTTGAAGAAAACTAACTTGCAGGAATCTCATTTTGATTAAAACTAATATTCGGTAGGCTACATAATATTGAACTCTAAAAACGTAACTGTAAAGTGTTGATTAATACATCCTTTTGTTTTGCTTGTTGTTGAGCTGTTGGGGGCACCCAGATTCATACTGTACATTCTTTATTCATAAAGCCTGGCCCACACATATGTCGTGATGTCACAGACAATTTTTGACCAGTTCATGGACTTTGGATCTTGGAGATTTATTATGATTTGCTGATTGCTGGAACCTCTTTTTTTACTTTTCTTTAAGTTTTCTCTCCTTTTTGAGTTCAGGTTTGAGTTGTGTTATTTCCTTGTACAGTTTGTATCTTGCTCTTCGGGATTGTTTCTTGCCCTCCAAATGTTGATTAAAACAAAACCAGGCAATAAATAAGCACCAAAACTGCTGACAACGTATAAGAATCTCACATGGACAAACACCTATGCACTTACATATACAGTACACTGTATGTACACTCAATCACACCCTAATAAAATAGCTTTTTATACTTTCCAACTTTATCTAAAGTAACCTCTAACATACCGGCCTTGAGGAGCCAGATCCCGGTTGTTCTGCATATTGATTATCAGGACTTTGTGGAGGGGTGTTGATATTCCTCAAAGCATCACTTAATTTTTTTTTTAGCATTCCTCCAACTCTTGCACTTATGTCCTTTAGCTCTATCACTCAGATCCCTGATGTTTTTCTTTTTCCCTGCCTCAGTGTCCCTTTTCCACCTCTCATGCTCACTCCTGGGATATTTTTCCCTTCTCTCTGGGTCTGCATTCCTTCTTGCCCTATACTCTCTTTGCCTCTCCTGCTGTTTTTGCCATTGTGATGTCTGAAAATATTGAACATAAAATAGCATAAAATAGCAAGTATTATTTCAGACAATTCAAATCAAAGTCTACAAGTAATTCATCTACTAAGAGGTGTCAAACATTCAACCCTGTCACAACGATTCAACCCTGTTGTAATAACAAGAAACCAGGCAAGCCTAGTTCAGCCGGCCCGCAACAGAAAGTGCTGCCCTCTCGAGATTCAAAACCGGGTCGCCACGTGAAAGGCTGTGTCGTTAACCACTACACCACGGAGCTGTACATTTGCTGGGTGTCAGTATAGCCTCTTGTGTCTATCCTGAACAAATCCTCTTTTGCCACTGGCCGTTTTAACAATTAATTGGATATTCGTGAATGACATTGATACAGTTAAACTGACTAACGTTTCTTACTAAGTTTACCTCCACCACAAATAGCTTCTTTGTATGGCGTTTGCCACTGGCCATTTTAACAGCGTATTAGCCAGAAATAAGCTTTACCGGTACCTACTAACTTACTGGAATAGTCATAAGAATTGAGCAATTGCTAACGAGTCTATAACGTAACTACTCTATGTTGTAGCCAGCAAATGTGTTTGTCTATCCTCATCCAAAACGCATGCACGGATGCGTACTTCGAAAATCCACCAGAAACTGTCGCAATATAACCGTAAACTGTTTTATTTTAGGCTTACTATAATGCAGATACTGACGGTTTTAGCTCACTCACTCAGTGACATTCGCTCTTCTTGGCCGGCTCCGCTTACGCGGTCCGGCAAAAAATGTGACAGGGTTGAATGTGACTGGGTTGAAGTTTTTGGCTAAAAGTAGCCATAGCTCCATATTTGCCTAGGACAGTAGCACCACATAAAAATTGTAATATTTTGCAACACTACTGTTACATTTTTCCTAAACAATTGTTTACTATCAATTACTCATATAACAGAGTTGAAATGTTGAGCCTGAAAATCGCAATCTGACCATAAAAACAATGAAATAATAGGTAAGAAAAGATACTGACACTTGCCATTCTTTGCAGCGTGTTCTTTAAAAGACTTGTGTGATGTCACTTCATCAAAGTTGAAGTTACATGGACTGATCCATTATTTTTATAGGGGGTAAGTGGAAGGGCGTGACGGGGTTGAAACAAACTGGGGGACGTGTGTCAATATTGCAATTTCATAAATAGTTCATGTATTAAAAAAAAACATGTTTTCTAGTTGAAGTAGAAAAACATATGATTATATTAGCAGCAACATTTTTGTATTAATAGCATTTTTTATTTGTTTAATATTCAATGAAAATGTAATTATGTTATCTGAGGACATGCAAATGTGTATGTTGTCTACTACTTAGACAACCCATTTTTTAAAATAAAATAAAAAATATTTTATTTTCTTTTGCATTATAATGCAAAGACACCTGGTTTTATTAATTGATGGCTTTAAAATGCATTTTGTGGTTTCCTTTAATGGAAATCTTAGAACTAAGTCTGGGGGACTTAAAGGGCACCCGATTCAGAGAACCACCCACATACCCCAACAGAGCTGTTCTAGAGAGCATTCTGAATTATGGAAATGATACTTTAAAAAAAATATGTTCAGCTGGTTTGTTTTTCAAGGACACCGCAGGCCACATGGATGTTACATACCCTGCAGGAGACCACAAAGGACTTATGAAAAAGGCTGCTTATTCAGCGAGCAGTACAACATTCAAAATTATCGGCCCTGTTCATAGCGATATCTTCTTTCAAGAGAAGCTCGTTAAAAGGCGTGGACATAAAGGTTAGGATGGTAAGCTGTAAAGATGAGTTCTGTCTTATGGGGGCAGGGGATGTGTGTTGTCGTCTGCATAGTATCAGCAACACTCTTTGTCAAGAAAAGTGAGTGTATCACCACAATGCGTTGAATGATAATCAGTTGCGGGGGGAGTGGTACTGGAAGTAGGTGCCCGGGGTTTGGCCAAATAATCCAGTGTGTTGCCAGGCATTTGTTTATACAAATTGATTTTATGCCTTACAAGCTCATTTGGAATAGTTGTAAAAGGCATGTTGAGACATGCCATGGCCTCTTAGAACTCACCCCACCCCAACGGCCTTCTAGCGTCAGCAATTTTGGTGGTTGCTGTCACACTTTCATCCAGATCCAACAGGTGCAAACCCTTGATTATCTGTCCTTTGAAAATGAATTCACCATTAGAGGTACATGAGATCAAATCTTTAGACCTGAGCATTCTATTTAGAATATATTCAACATTTTTCTTACTCCTCGCAGGCACATAATCCAAAATTTCATCAACAAGGTTAACATTTCGATCAGCAGTTTAATCTCAGTCATGTTCACTAGATCAGCCTTAGTGTCTCCGACCCAGGTAGACTTAAAGTCAATGTATTTGTATCAAGCTCCCCCTGTCTAACAATAGTCAAGAATCTTTGTAAAATGGCAGAGTATCTTTTAGCTTTTTCATGTAAATCCATATCAGTCTTCAACAGTATATTGCGAATCGATGAGTCCAAATCATTTTCAACAGATTGTCTTACATCGGTGCTAGTCGTTTTGGATTCTCGCAGTTTTTCTAACTGATGTTGCGGCACCAGAAACATTTTCTGAGCGTGATCCATGCTGTTTAACCGTGTCTCGATGCAATTTGACTGGTTAGGAACGGAACTGCAACGCTTAGTAATGGTACTAGAAAACCTCCAGATTGGTTGATGGTTTTTCTTTTCTTTGCGATTGAAGTGTTCTTTCTAGACATGTTGGCTTTTTGTTTCTTTACTTTTCGGGGCTGCGATTCTGTTAAGGGTATATTACCATACCTTAGATTAAGAGTTATTTCACAGAGTGATAGAATGAGGTTGGTGGAAGCTGATTCTAAAATAACTTTTCGCTGGTGCCTTAAATAGCATCTTTAAAAGTGGTAAATTTCTACGAATGCGTTTAGAGATGATCAAACTTTCTTAGGAACGTACACGACAGGCCAATCCCTGGAAAACAACCCCATTCTCAGAATGTAGTCTTCTGGTGTTGTAGCTTCAAAGTCAATAAGTAAATAACCAAAAGGTGGATGTGTTGCATCTTTAAAACTCCATAAAGAACCGAGAAAGACCGGGGTATATCTGTCTGCCTAAGATACTAATCTGCTTATTCTCACTGAGGTTTTTAAACAAGCTGAGGTAATTTGCGTTCAAGTTAATAGTTCTACTAGATTTGCCTTTAACAAACATGTTTTGGACAAGGTAAATTGCACTCAGGTTACAGTGGTGTGAATATTGTATGAAAACTCTTTGATGCACTTTTCATTAAATCGTCAATAATTAAAAGGTTGTTTTTCTGAATCGTTAACAGATTGTCATCACACAGCGATTTTGGTAGACCACTGTACCATCGCAACTGTGTCTGAGATGAAAGAGAAATGACTAACTTCTATTTCACTGGAAAAAAGGTAGTGGCTAAACTCCTCCGGATATGTAATTAGCATTGTGTTCACAAGGTTAGTTCACTCACCCATCTTCCCCCAAAGACAATTCATTGCCAATTTAGCCAAAGATCACCTAGCACTGTTTACAACTATGTTCTCCTTGTCAAGCTGCACACCCTCCTTATCATGATGTTCACGAATATACTGTTTTTTAGCATCATCGTCAACCACTGATGGCGGGAAGCCGCTAGCTTCCTGCTTGTGCTTGAGGAATGTTCTTATGTAATCTACAAAAAGATTATCTGATGTCCATTGAAATCCCAGACTTCGAATATTTTCACAATGCGATAACATTTGTCAACAGCCTTAACCAGCTCAATAGAAACCCAGGTACCAGTTAAAGCTCTTTCTGAATCAGTTTGTGAACATTCAATTACCTGGTTTTTAGACTCATCTACACAAAGGAAAGAACAGCTTACCACCGACCCTGTGCAGTAAAACAGGGTGGTAAAGGCCTTTCGGTGGACACACGGTAGCCCTAACTATACCAAAGTAGGTGTCTAGTGGTTTGAAATCTCGAAAGATTGTTTGGATGCCAAATCGGATACGTTTTTGTCTTGATGCAGAATGGGTAAAGACTACAGACATCATTATACTGAATAGTCTCCTCTTTGTTGGTATGACCACCGAAAGAGCATCCCGAGGGTCAAGGTGCTCTGGAGCATCAAAGGTCTTCAAGAAAGCTTGAACATCTGCGGATGTGTTTTTAAGCTGATTCCACTCACACTCCCATATGTACTGAACATGTACGTTGTGTTGTTCTTTTAAAGCTTCAAGCTTTGCCAGCCATTGCTGGTGCATCAACCCGTACTGAATCTTTGTCACCGGGTTGATGTTTGTTGAGCAATGACACTTTGGGTGACCGTGCCAGAAACAGCCTAGAAATTCATAGGCTGTGCACACACCATCGCGTTCGGCATATCCATCAACATAGTATGCCCGATTTTCATTTCACCCCAGTTCAGGGCATGCTGTATCGATATATTCTCACCAGAGGCCTGATATTCGAGTCATTGTATCGAGCTGTTTGAGAATGTCTTCTGACAACAATTGTAGTTGTCTGAGGGGACCAATGCAATTGTGTCCTTGGTGAGGAATCTGTTGCAAAAGACTTTCATGCAAGCCGAAGCAATTGTAATTGACCGGAAGAGGTCAACACCAGCACGTGCCTGGAACTCGAGTCTGTAACGCATACAACTCTCTCGCAAGATGACCACATCATTCACGCAACTCTTTATTTCATCCTTCATGACAAAGGTGTCTGTGGAAACCATTTCGTACCATTGCAAAAACTTTTTTTTTTGCCATCATGGTATTCACACTGTAGTAATGTGGTTCTGGATGGGGTCCAACATAGTCCTCATTCTCCTTGACTTTAAACTTGTATGGAAAGTAGCCTTTTTTCAAATCCTTAAACCCCATAGCACGTGGCAAAGCCACCAGCTTCATCGGTAGGAAGCAATGACTATCAATGTATCTCTGATTGAATGTGCTGTCTGTAAAAATCATGAGCTTGCTATCATTAGCAATAAGTGTTGCACCAATACCATTGTTAACAAGGTGTTGCATCAAGATGCAAACATCAAAACATTTTGAGTTATGTGCTCGAAAGGTGTAGTCAGTATATTTCGGCTGTCTAAACTTTTGGAAAAAAGCCGCGACACAACCATCTCCTGCCGAACACCACGTCTCGTTATCAAAGCTTATTGGACACACTGTAACAGCGGTGGTAGTGGAGGAACCAGGCGCAGGCAGATCACACTCGATGTAGAGGTTTTTTTAATCAAAACAAACACCGAGCATACAAACAAACGTAAATGAAAATAAAGGGGCTGATAATTAAACAGCAAACCAAAAGGACTCACCAGTTACCTGTACATACAGACAGCAACAACAATGATCGACAAATGTGGGGAGCAGAGGGGAAACATTTAAACACATACTAATGAGATGATTAGGACCTGGTGTGAATAGTTGAAGACATGTGACATGAAACAAGTCCGGGATGTGTTTGTGGAGTGATGGGAACTGGAGGTGTACGGGACGGTGGCGCTGATCCTCACCGTACCGTGACACACACAACATTTGCAGTGTGTATACCGTTCACAGGATCTTCTCTGTCTTGTATCAGTAATGTAAAGTTCCAATGTCAGTTACTGCAGTCAGTGTGATGTGAACCCAGCAAATTGCCTGGTTGTCCACATAAGTCAGTGGAGGTGTGTAATGGAACAATGAGTTTCTAACACTTTACTAATTCAAGATTAACACCACAACATTGTCTTCCACTGTGTTGGGACCACGTGACCTTTCCATTCAACTGACCCGTAGTACTCTGACCCGTAACATGTGGAGTCCTTCAGGACTCAGGTGGATTCTCCTCTCATCTCGCTGTCGATGATTCATCTAGAAATGGAGTGAGAAGATAAGTGATCTGACCCTGGCATCGTTCTGCCATGTGAGTGGTCAGGAAGATTTGAAACAGATTCGACCAGTGTGGTTGTAGAAATCCTTCTTGAACATGTTGCTTTTACTCACACACTCAGTTGTCTGTGTCCAGTTGGTGACGTGATGTATCATCAGAAAAGGGGTTGTGATGTCCCGATCTGTTGATCATATAACTGCAAAACAGTTCCAGAACAGAAGTTCCATCATTAGAGTGAAGCTTACACCCTATCAAGGCAATTTTCCATAATAAGTCTATTGCAAATTTTCTTTTCCACCCAGAACTGGCTTGGTTGATGTTTGATTCCTTGTGCTATATTTATGCCCGATAGCAACTAGCAGTGGAATAAGATTTTGGTAACACTTTACTTGAAGTGTAGTGTCATAACATGGTCATAACTCTGTCATAACCATGTCATAAGGTGTCATGTCAGCTGACATAACATATATCCTGTCATAACATGGTCATGACACTGTAATGACACATATTTTGAAATATTGACATGTATTGCGTTTTTTTATGACTGGTTATGACACCTACACAAGTCTGTCAAAACATAACAAACCATTCTGTAACACCAGTCTTCTTATAAACAGTATTTTTATATTACATTATAAATGCTATATATACTCCTTTTGTCTAAAGTTAAGGTATAACACATATACACACATATATACATACAGTTCTGGATAAAATTAAGAGACCATTGCACCTTTTTCTTTCCTTTCCAAAAAAGTCGAAAAGGAATGTTTTCAGTGAGGAACAGAAGGGTTAAAATTAATTGACCACTGCAAATGTAACGCTTCTGTTTGTATGTATGTATATATGTGTGTACATGTGTTATACTTTAACTTTAGACAAAAGGAGTCCATGCTAGTCATGCAATTGATGTTAGTGTAGATTTTATATACTATAGAAAGTAATGTGCCATGACCCTCCTGTCATTTTATTTTGAATAAATAACTAAACATTGTGTCAGTTTACTTGAACTGACAAAATAAGGTTTATGAAAACGTCATGATAGCATTATGACCATCCTGTGTCAAATTACAATGACATTTCCTCAACCGGTGAACTGTCTATGGACAATGCTATGGATAGCATTCAATACTTCTGCGGCCTCTGGTGCAGGTATTTCCTCACGCAGTTTTTCTTAGATCCATTCTGAAAATGTCAAAGAATTTTAGCCATGTTATCTTTTAATGTACCTAAAGTTATTAGTTGAAATTAAATACAGTTTAATTGCAGCCATTCTAACATTTGCATGGTCTATGTACTAACTCCATGCAATTTCCTTGCACGCGCTAACAAAATAATCAAATGTTTGCTGCAATGCATACATCCTAGTTAACATAATTAGCTACACATGGTAATAAACAGGCCACTGTTTGCTGCTAATCTACAGCCTATAGCTTTAAAAAAAAAAATCTAATAAATTCGATATTTCAATGCAATTCCATTTTTCCATGTTTATTGGATACCAAAGAAGTCAGCTACCTATCTACCTGTAGCCCACCTATGAAAACAAACTATGAAAGCCCGCTCCGTGCTGACAGACTTTGTGCCAACCATCATTACAACTTCATCGATACGTTTACACATGGACATCAAACTAACAAACTAAACCCATCTTTGCCGCTCGGCCTGGATAGCTAGCTAACAAGAATGTAAACTGCTCAATAACTTGTTATTATTTGAATCTGCTAGCTGGTTAACTACTTACAATAGTAATGTGTTAGCTTGCAAATAGCTAAGTTAGTCAGCACTGTACAATTGTTACGTTATTAGCTGGCTATAATGTTAACGTCTATGAATCTCCAGAATATCCTAAAAGGGCAATATTGTTAGCTATATGTAAGCTAGATAATCATGTTGGGGGAAAAATACCACAAGCTTATTTGCTTATCTTCAATTACAGTGGGGCAAAAAAGTATTTAGTCAGCCACCAATTGTGCAAGTTCTCCCACTTAAAAAGATGAGAGAGGCCTGTAATTTTCATCATGGGTACATTTCAACTATGAGAGACAAAATGAGAAAAAAAATCCAGAAAATCACATTGTAGGATTTTTAATGAATTTATTGGTAAATTCCTCTGTAAAATAAATATTTGGTCACCTACAAACAAGCAAGATTTCTGGTTCTCACAGACCTGTAACTTCTTCTTTAAGAGGCTCCTCTG
>JACXGI010003388.1:40652-63032 GCA_016801175.1 Esox masquinongy | reverse complement strand
TGCTGTAGTATGTATATACACCAGATGCAGCAAAGAGTAGTGGGCTAGATTAAAACCCATGCTGTAGTATGTATATACACCAGACGCAGCAAAGAGTAGTGGGCTAGATTAAAACCCATGCTGTAGTTGTGTATATACACCAGATGCAGCAAAGAGTAGTGGGCTAGATTAAAACCCATGCTGTAGTATGTATATACACCAGATGCAGCAAAGAGCAGTGGGCTAGATTAAAACCCATGCTGTAGTATGTATATACACCAGACGCAGCAAAGAGCATTGAACCACCTTACGACACTGGATTTAACACAACACCCCTCTCCATCACCCCTCCTCTACCCCACCCTTTCTCTATATCCCACTCTTTATCCCACATTTTCTGTGTTTTAGGGTGGTTTAAGGAGTAGGTCATCCTTGGCTGAGAAGGTCAGACTGAGTCTCCAGTATGAAGAGGCCAAAAGAAGGTAATCTCACTCTTTTGCTCAGTCTTTCTTTTTTTTCATTGCCCGCATTCCTTATGTTAATATGCTGTACATATCACCTGACGGCAGAACGGTACCCAACTAAACCCAAAGAGCATTGGGGGCGAGGGCCTGTGTTAGTGTAGACCTGTTCTAGAGGCAATGTTTTCAGAACCCTGTTTTTGATTTAGTGTAGTCTTAAATATCTTAAAATATCTTGAAGTTTTTGTAGCATTTGTGTCATTTGAATGATGATTTAGTCTTGTTACTGTCAAAGTGACAAATAGTGAGCTATTGTAGTGAACATGCCCTCGCATTTTAGTCACGTTCTAGTCAAATTAAATGTATTACCTCATTAAGGTTAATGATTGGAAACATAGGAAACATAATTGACTGCAGGGAATAAAATTAACGGAAATGCCACCCACCAAATGTGGCAAAAGTTAGCTATTATCGGGTAAAACTATCAACATTACCTGCCACTTTTTATTGTAAAAAACAGTCTTGCTTAACCTACTAAGTTAAACCAAAAACGCAATACTATTTTGACATTCGTCCTATAATCTCATCCCATACCAGGATCTATTTGCCCTCAGAATTTGACGTCAGAGAGCTGCTTGCAGAACGAGAGTGCATCCATTTTAAATGTACGTGATGGAACTGTGAGCACAGGCCAGCGGTGTAGGCTTTGCTGTTGCACGGCTTCTAATTGCCACAGAGAATAAATAGCGCGGCTTCACTCAACTGTGTCTGTAGTCAAGTCATGCACCTTGTGCCACGGATTTCATTCCATTTTATGGAAAGAGATAATAACAAAGGAGTTGATCGCGCTGAAATCTGTTTTTCTAAAAACCTCATGTCCACTAACATTAGTTTAGACAATTTTATCTCTTTTTGTCAAATAAAATAAACAACATTTTTGGTTATTTTTTTTATTTTTGTATCGATTTAAACTGTAATGATCTCATCATTTGCTACTGAAATATAGGTGTTTAACTAAACTTCTCAGCACAAATATTTTGGCAAACTTTACGTTGTCTGTAAGGCATTTTAGCTTGTTTCTTAATTAACATGGACCTGAAGTCACTTTAGCATTGACCTCAGGTTAATGTCACCTTAGAGCTTGGGTCTTAGGTCACTTTAGCTTGTGTCGTTAAGTTGTTTTAATCACAATAGTATGGTCCTTAAGTCGCATTGACCATAATTCCCTTTACCAAGTCCCATCTGAGCACACTGAGATCAGAGCAGTATGTCCGCCCATTAAGACTACACACACCTACACGCCGTGATCTTGACGTTGGCCGGTTTCACACAGGCATGTAATCTGTCACCATGGTGGCCTAGCCAATACAAGGCCCCGTTCAAGGCCCGGCCAATGAAACACAGGTAAATCCTTCCCCTTCTGGACTTTAATTCTCGACATTTGGGCTTTGAAGCGTTGTCTAATCCGCCGGTGTATAGAACAGGTGTTTTCTAGCGAGAGCCGGAGAAGTAGGACGTTGTTGTCGTGCCCTCGTCCCCTCATCCATTCTGAGACGCAGCCTGGATGCTGGATCTCGTCCCATAAGTGTGTGTCTGTGTGTGCAAGGATAAATAAATGAAAGACTTTTCACTGTGTTCCTGTATGAGCAGGTTTGCTTATATAGGGGTCAAAATATAGAGCTCCCCTAACCTCCCTTTCTCTCTCTCTCTCTCTCTCACTCTCTCTCTCACGCCAGCATGGCCAACGTCCAGGTGGAGCTGGCCAAGTTGGAGAGCGAGGCTTGGCCTGGGGCAGTGGACGTGGAGCGGGAACGCCTCCTCCTGGTGTCGGAGAAAGAGGAGCTCCTCAAGGAGCTGCAGTTCATATCCGTCCGGCAGCGCACCCCGCAAGACCTGCAGCGCCTGGAAGCCCAGAGGGTGCAGCTGGAGCAGGACCTGCAGGCTGTCAGGAACACCCCCAGCCACGCCCTGGCCCAGAGGTGAGACGCAACGACCAACGGCCGACCTTACGATTTCCCGGCAGGTGCCTGAACCCAGGAGTTAGTTGACTGGTTCTCTGTGGTTCAGTGGGTTGAGTCGTGGTAAGACGTTCCACCCAGCCGTGTTGTCACATTAGATAACCGGAAATGTCTTGAACACGGTCAGGTTACCGTTTACTTTGTAGTTAATGAACGTCCCCGGCAATCCACATATGGTGCCTTTTATTGCTATTCATTAGGACACTAATTGTTACGTACACTCACCAGACAGACCACACACACACACACACACAGACACAAACACACACACACTGAAAACAGCAATTGTGTTGTAATTGTGTTTTGTAAACAGAGGATTTCACAACAACGTCACGTCACATTATAAAGCAGAGCACCGTTCGTAATTAGGAACGTGGCGGTTGTTTGGGTTGTAATAACACACACACACACACACGCACTACATTTGAAGACCTATAATTGTCATGATGTGATTAGGCTCACTGTAATTGCTCAATAAATGAAGACAGTCATTACGGAGGATTCTATAGCATTGTCAACCATTGTTGAACAGAGGACAGATTTTCCCACCAGCGTACTTTCTGTTTGACGTTTATTTGACCCACGCTCCACCGAGGGCAGGAGACCTCATTCCCACAGCTGACCCGGATACAGACAGGCGTCGTTGGTCCCAGACGTGGATATCTTCCCCTAATTATGAATGAAGGAACTCAAAATGGATGTCTCTCCAGGTTGAAGGTGCAGGAGAGGCGTCGGGTCTTGGTGCAGAGGCTGGAGGAGTCGACCAGACTGACAACACTGCTCCACTCTCAACTCAAGAGGTGTGTGTCCGTGTGTGTGTCCGTGTGTGTGTCCGTGTGTGTGTCCGTGTGTGTGTCCGTGTGTGTGTCCGTCTGTGTGTCCGTCTGTGTGTCCGTCTGTGTGTCCGTCTGTGTGCGCGCGCGTGCGCATTGAGCATTTCACTCTGGTACACCTATAGAATCTTTTAACAGAAACATGAAGTGTTCCCTCCAAACACACAGTGCCCCAAGATGTAGAGTTCAGGTGTGTGTGCCTGCCTGCCTGCCTAACATGTTCTCCCCTCTCTGCTCCAGTCTGTCAGCCAGTACCCTGTCAGTCTCCTCGGGGAGCAGCCTGGGCTCCCTGGCCTCCAGCCGAGGTTCCCTCAACGCCTCCTCCTCCCGGGGATCCCTGAACTCCCTGTCCTCCGGAGACCTCTACTACACCCCGGCAGAACCCCCGTCCCCCCTCGACCTGGACTACCAGTGCAAACTGGACCTGCTCCTCCAGGAGCCCCTGACCCCGTCCGGGTTGACCACCTCCGGGGTGACCTACAGGCGCGGCGACCCCCCCGGACCCATCACCACCATCCACGAGCACGAGGTGCCCGGCGCGGATCCGAACGGGGAGCGACGCCCCCACGGCGCCGGCGACCCGGTCCCGCCGCTCGCCTCCGCGTCCTCCAAGCCAGCCGAGCCGTCCAAGTCGGTGACGTCGCTCTCGTCGAGGTCGTCGCTGTCCTCTCTCTCACCCCCAGGCTCGCCTCTGGCCCTGGAGGGGATGGGCGCGTTCCCGCCGGCTGGCCCACAGGACTTCGGGGCGGACGACGTTGGGCTGGTGGCGTCGGACTTCGGCGGCCTCGGCCTCTATGACGGCCGCGGGGGGTTCGAGCCGGAGACGGGGGAGAGGGACGGGGGAGGAGGGCGGGGGAGAGACGGGAGAGGGGCGCCAGCTACCCTCAGAGAGAGTATTACAGGTGAGAGATGTCTTCCCTTCACTGGGTCATGCCTCGTTCTGTGCGGTGCAACAGTGCCCCCTAGTCACTGAAAACGGAGTTGCCGTATGTATTTAATGAGAATATAATTCATCAATAAGGCCTGAGGGGTGTGGTTTATGGCCAATATACCATGGTGAAGGGATGTTTTTAGGCACCGCGCCGGGCAGAGTGCCTGGATATGGCCTGAAGCCTCAGTATAATTGCTTTTACCTCTATTAAAAACCACTGGACAACATAATTAGAACAGTGAAAATGAATGTTTTGTCACAGGCGTGGTATAAAGTCTCATATTTCACAGATATCGGTCAATGAGCATTCAGGAATTCGACCCCCCCCCCCATCCCCCCCGCCGCTTTATAATAATGAATGTGAATTAAGGCTCATGGACAACCTGCTTGTCGAGCCCCCACCCCGGGCATATCGCCTGGGGAGTTGTGTTTCAGCAGTACTTCCTGTCTAACGTCGTCTGTTCCCACCGTGCTGCCGGTGTGGTCGCGGCGGTCAGACGTGGACCTCCAGAGGACGGCCGAGGACAAGCCGGCCTGCGTGTCGGCGGCCGTTTCCGACGAGTCTGTTGCCGGGGACAGCGGGGTGTACGAGGCTTCCAACGTCAAGCGGTATGTGACGCCCCTCCCCCCCTTCGCTCTTCCCCGCCCACTGAGGTCTGACCTCTCCGCCTCTCTCCGTCTCCCCCTTGATCAGGAGGTTCTGTGTATCGGGCCACTCAAGGGATCATTACTGGCCCTTTAACCTCCTCTTCGCCTGTGTCCTCCTTCTCCTCATCTGTTTTTTTACCGTTCATCTGAACACCTGCCATGTCTTCCAACAAGCTGTGATGAGAAAACCACAGAAAAATCCATTAAAGCCGGTCGCCAAACTGAAGGCTCCTCGACTCAACACACACACACACACACACACACACACACACACACACACACACAAAATTAGCTTTATATTATGTGTAAACCCGGTTGGAGGCCGAGGTAAATCTGATCTTTAATGACTGAATGGAATGAACTGTGTGTTTGGGAAACGTGAGAGAGGTCTGAGATGCGACCACACAGGACTGTGTTTGCCCAGTTGTTTCCTCCTAATTAGAGTGCACAGAACCCATCGCCCAGTTTGTCTGTTCTTGATTAGGACGGGCCTCATTGATGTCTGTTTTTCCCACTAAACCAGTTCCTATGGTGAAAGCCTTTCATCATCTTGTCCCCTGAAGTGGTGGATTGACGATAATCCCTTCAGCCAGTCTGGCCTGGACTTCTATATCTGCCTCTTCTCCGCTCGTTCCTTCGCTAGTTCCTGCCCTCGTTCCACTTTTTCTTTCCTCCTTTATCTCCCTTTTCATCTTTCCTTCTCCCGTGCTCTTGCAGTCACCTGCGCTGTTGCACGCGCTCCCTGTCTCTCGCTCTGGCCTTCTGTCTCCCCCTCCCTCTCTTATCTGTTGCCCTGCCTCCGCTCTCTCTCCCTTTGCCTTTACTTCCTCCTCCCCCTCTTTGCTCTCCCATTGATTTGATTAAATCAGATTTATTTTTCTCTGCTTCGTCCCATGCGCTTTGATTTATGTTCATTGGTTAATTGGTAATAATGGGAAATGCGTGTGTGTGTGCGCGTGCGTGCGTGTGTGTGCGTCCTGTAGGTCGACGGAGGCTGACGAAGCGCTGGTGTACATGGAGGATGAGCTGGCTCTTCCTGAGACAGCCCAGGTTCAGATCGGCCTGAAGTAAGCGCACACTGACACACGCCCTGACCCAGGAAGCCACGTGCCCTATTGCTTAGCCATTAACCTAACCCTAAACATAACCTAACCTCGCTAAGCTAACTGCCTTAACTTAACCCAGCCATAATGCTTAACCCTAAACCTGAAGGTAACCCCAATTCTGACACCATGCCCAAAACCTGAGCTAGGTATCGAATTTTCCCTAGTGGGGACTTGACAAAAAAAGCCTTGGTCAGTTCATTTTTTAATGTTTTTCTATCTTAGTGGAGACATCTGATCCCGACAAGTACACTGATGTGGATCACACACACTGAAACACGCACTGAAACACACACACACACTGTTATGTTAAGCATACACCTGCACATAACGCTGTGTGACTCATTGAAGACGGTTGTGTGGTTGTTTCCAGATACGACGCTGCCAACTCCAGTTTCATCCTTGTGATCATGCAGCTCCAAAACCCTGCCGCCCTTCTGGTCCCCACCACCACCAGAGTGTAAGTGTCCATTCAGCCAGTCGACCATTTTATACAGCCCCTCTGACATCGGCGTTTGTCGCGGAATGCTTCCACATGCCCAGCCGAAAACCCCTGCACGTCATTGTAAAAAATAATACTTTGAGCAACGTTTGGTGAAATCCCCCAAAAATATTTGGGGATTTCACCAAGTAAGGGACAAAAGCATAGACTGGTCCTCCCCCTAATATACTAGTGGGATGGTAGATTCCCAATCTCTCCAATATAGTTCAGCTCAGATGCCTCCTTTGGCCGTAGATATACACTGATCAGCCATAACATTATGACCACGGACAGGTGAAGTGAATAACTGATAATGTGATAATCTTGTTATCATGGCACCTGTCAGTGGGTGGGATATATTAGGCAGCAAGTGAACATTCTGTCCTCAAAGTTGATGTGTTAGAAGCAGGAAAAATGGACAAGCATAAGGATCTGAGCGACTTTGATAAGGGCCAAATTGTAATGGCTAGACGACTGGGTCAGAGCATCTCCAAAGCTGCAGCCCTTGTGGGGTGTTCCCGGTCTGCAGTGGTCAGGATCTATCAAAAGTGGTCCAAGGAAGGAAAAGCGGTGAACCGGCGACAGGGTCATTGACAGCCAAGGCTCATTGATGCACGTGGGGAGCAAAGGCTGGCCCATGTGGTCCGATCCAACAGACGAGCTACTGTAGATCAAATTGCTGAAAAAGTTAATGCTGGTACTGATAGAAAGGTGTCACACAGTGCGTCAGTTTGTTGTGAATGGGGCTGCGTAGCCGCAGACCAGTCAGGGTGCCCATGTTGACCCCTTTTACATCATGTGGAGCCCGGTGCGTGTGTCTTGCTTACCTGGAGAACACATGGCACCGGGATGCACTATGGGAAGAAGGCAAGCTGGTGGAGTGTGACGCTTTGGGCAATGTTCTGCTGGGAAACCTTGGGTCCTGCCATTCATGTTACTTTGACACGTACCACCTACCTGAGCATTGTTGCAGACCATGTGCACCCTTTTATGGGAGCAGTATTCCCTGATGGCATTGGCCTCTTTCAAAAGGATAATGCGTCCTGCCACAAAGCAAAAATGTTTCAGGAATGGTTTGAGGAACACAACGATTCCCCAGATGTCAATCCAATCGAGCATCTGTGGGATGTGCTGGACAAACAGGTCTGATCCATGGAGGCCCCACCTCGCAGCTTGCAGGACTTAAAGGATCTGCTGCTAACGTCTTGATGCCAGATACCACAGCACACCTTCAGAGGTCTAGTGGAGTCCATGCCTTGATGGGTCAGTGCTGTTTTGGCAGCAAAATGGGGACCTACACAATATTAGGCAGGTGGTCATGTTATGGCTGATCACACACACGTGTGATTTATTCTTTGATTCATTCACTCGTTCATTTAGAAATGACCATATCTATTCATTCACTTTTTCCCCCCAGTTTCTGCACTGATTTCCTTTGCCAACCCGATCAATTGTCTGTTCATTCAGTTCCGAGTTCATTTTTCCATTCAATCTGTTGGTCCTCCCGTTTCTTAGTACATTGGTGTGTGCTGAATAGACTGGGTCAGTGCTGTGGTTACCCAGACAGCATTGCAGTGTGCTGATCTGGACGTGCGCCGTGCCCAACCCCGTCACCTGGAGGTGTTAGGGCACCTCTGGGGAGGTCTGTGTTGAATCCAGAGAGTACAACAACGCTGGTGTGATGTCCTCGCTCGCCCCGTCTGTCACGCACTCTCTCTCTCTCTCCATCTCTCTCTCCAGGCGAAGTGATAGACTGGCTAGATGGAGTTTGACCTTGGACACACTCATTTCTCTGTGAGACACAGGCACTTTTCTCCGAACGCAGGCACACACCTGTCCTCCTCCCATCCCACAGGTGTGTGCTGTCAGTAGGGGCGGGCGGGTGGGCGGGCTCTGCCGTTTTATTATTCATCCAGACCCCCCACAGTCGTCTCCCCCGCCAGCAGCCCCTTTTCATGTTACTTTTATGGGCAACAGAAGAAGAAGAAAATCGAGTTAATCCATCCTCTCATGTTCCCCGCCTTGAAAAGACACGCGTGTCCAATTGAACAGCGGGGAAACGCCTTTGAATCCCACACAACATTCAGCTGAAATATGTCCTGAAAAATATGATAAAACTTAGCAGGGGGTAGGTAGCTAGGCGTTTTAAGTTGTTGGCTTTTTTAGTGAGTCTCCCCCCCCCCTCTTCAACCAGACTTCCCTTTTCTTGTTATCCTTCTTTTACTCATTTGAGTGGAAATTGGGGCAGCTTTGTTGTTTGTGAAATATGCATGTGCAGATGAGTGTGCTATGCGAGGGTTTGTATGCCGGCGAGAGGAGTCTTGTAGAGTGCAGCCCGGGTTCGAGTCAATGTGAACTGGAGGAGACATGAGCTCTCAAAGACTCTTGAAGGCTCTGGCTAGAGGCTACAGAACAGCAGGCGGGTAGTGAAGAGAAAACGCCCCAGAACACATCTGTGTCACATGGCAACAGAGGCTTAGAAGTCTACAGCACACCTCAGTCCTTAACGGAAGGGTCAGGATTTGCGCTAGCTAACATTGGGTCGCGAAACTCTCTAGCTTCTGGTTCAAATACCAAAATTTGTTCCCAAATCCGTAAGTATTTAGAATTCTCATATTAGACGTAATCATACAGCTCCGGAAAAAATTAAGAGACCACTGGACCTTTTTCTTTCCTTTCCAAAAAAGTCAAAAAGGAAGGTTTTGAGTGAGGAACAGAAGGGTTAAAATTAAGAGACCACTGCAAATTGAACACTTCTGTTCCGCACTCAAAATTTTCCTTTTCAACTTTTTTGGAAAGGAAAGAAAAAGGCGCAGTGGTCTCA
Organism: Esox masquinongy; assembly: GCA_016801175.1. Taxonomy (NCBI): domain Eukaryota; kingdom Metazoa; phylum Chordata; class Actinopteri; order Esociformes; family Esocidae; genus Esox; species Esox masquinongy. Next base: position 53,754 of record JACXGI010003388.1, on the reverse strand, counting down.
ATTTTTTCCGGAGCTGTACATCGTGATTCATCGAGATCTGCAAACACGGGGCATTTTCTTCAAGACCTTTTCCGCTAAAAGCCTGAAGCACCAGTTTTTGTGTGACCCTCTCTTCTCTCACCCCCCCCACCCCCCCCACCCCACCCCGCCCAACAGCTACATCCGGGTGGCGCTCCTCCCGTCCTCCAGTGACGTCAGCAGCCTTTTCAGGACCCGCGTGGTGCCCATGACACCGCCCGACAGTGTGACGTTCAACGAGGCGTTCAGGACCACCATGCCTCACAGTGTCCTGCGGCACAAGACGCTCTGCATCGACGCGTGCACAGTGGGGCCCGGTCGCGCCGAGGACTGCCTGGTACACAACCGCACCGCACAAGCAGGACCGGCCGTGGGCCACCGGGGCAACATTCACCATTCAGTTAACCAAAATATTAACGGCGAATATCCCACTAGGCCGGAGCCCACGTCAGTCTGGCGGAGTTGCCAGGGAACGGAGATATGACCAGTGTGTGGTATAACCTGCTGACCAGCGACAGGACCAGAAGGACCCAGGAGGGGGGCCAGGAAGGGCCGGGGCAGCACCTGACCGGACAAGTAGACATGGTGAGTCCACCGTTGGTGCCCGCCTAGCCAGCCTCAGTCGAAGCATTTCCAGAGGCAAGGGCTAACGGTATGGACGGCGCCGTGCGCGTGTGTTTTCAGGACGCGGTGTCGGCCCTGCTACGGAGGACCTCCAGCGAGCTGGAGGCCGTGCAACATGAGCTGGCTCTGGAAGAGGAGGAGGGAGGCGGTCGCCTGGACGTGGAGGGACACCAGTGGTACTGTGGCCTCCCGTTAACCCTTCATTACAGTATATCTCCGTTGCCAACGTCGTTCTAGTGACTGATTTAGATTTTTACACGCTTTGGGGGGGGGGATGGGGGGTGAATTGAAATGAATTGATCTAATTGAAACCTTGCTGGAATACAACCACCAGCCTTTTGCTCAGTAGAATGCCAGCTGAATTGCTACGTAAGATGAGACATTACTGTGGAAAAAGTCAGTGGTTTTATTTGAGCAAGTATTTCATTAGAAGTATGAATTGGAGGACCCTCCCATTTGAGGGTTTCCCCCTGTGAAAGCATATGGGCTTGGAGCAAACAGACCACAGGTGTTTTATAAATGGGCTTTATTGCATGTTACACGCCAGATCTCTTTTCTCATGACAGGCTAAGCATGCTGGGAGAGGACAGCGCTGAGCTCGTCCTGGGAGGAGAGAATATTTCTCCGGAGGCGGAGGGGAGTGGCGTGCGTGACTATGAAAGAAAGATGAAGGTAGAAGAGAGGGTCGAGGAGTGCGGAGAAGAGGTAGAACGGGAGGAAGAGGACGAAGAAGAGGAGAGGAGACATGAAGAAAGACTCCCACTTGCAAATGAAGGACCAACGCTGGTAGGATGCTTGTGCTCAAACACACCTGCACACACGTGCGCACACACGAACTGAGATTCCGTTTTCTAGGCTGGGTTTTATTGTGGAATCAGATGGTGGTGGGGGTCTGACTATGCCTGGCTACAGCAACACCGAACGAGCTCAGGAGATTGGATCACGGCCTGTCCTTCTAACCTGCCCGCCCATTCCGCAGCGCGTCACACTACACTCAACCAGGAAGTTGGGTTGATTTTCGTGAATCCTCGCCAACTGTTAACCCACTGTGACCTCCCTGCAGGTGGACGCGGAGACGAACACCGAGACGTCCTGTGTAGCGGTGAGGCCTAAAGACAGGCCCGCTCTGGGACCAGGTCCCCGCAGCGCTCAGAGAGGCTTCGTACGGAACAGCATGATCATGAGGTCCCAGACCTTCTCTCCCGGGGAGCGCAACCAGTATATCTGCAGGGTGAGATTGTCCCACACATACCGTTCATACCGTTACACACACACGCACACACACCCACGTCCGATGATGTCACTTTGACTGTATTTACATCTACCGCGGAGCACAAAACAGGTCTCAGAACTGTGGTTGTAAGTCCAATTGAGAGCCCGTTGTGGTGTCGGGTCAGTTTGTGAAGTTCAGTTTGCTGGAATGCGCTGTGACCCTTTTTCCAATCGGACACTTTAACGCTACGCAGCCTTCTTTCTATGTCGTGGGTAATACAAAATAAAATCTATTTGCCAGGCGTTAAAATGTCAGCCTGCCCATCTCTCAGCCTAGGTCGCACCTCGGAGAGAGGCGTTGCTTTCCAGGTTTAAAGACACTCACTCGATAGACACACTCAATAATCTGTCACGCATGCTTTCGCTGTTCACACACACACACACACACACACACACACACACACACACACACTCTATCCTACACCACAAACCGAACTACCACAGAGCTTTCACAGCCCGAGGCCGGTGAACTGAAGTGTGTCCTTGTTCTCTCCCCTCTCCTGTCTGTCTCTATGTATGTTTTGTTCCCAGTTGAACAGGAGTGATAGTGACAGCTCTACATTATCCAAAAAGTGCCCGTTTGTCCGAAACGCCTCGGAGAGACGCAGCCTGAGAGTTAAAAGGGCAAGTTCTTTTCCAGCATTCAGATTGACTTAACAGATTTAGACATTTCCCCGATTCCCTCGCAGTTCCTGTGTAAATAAGTCGAACAGTGCCAAAAACTGTGAACTCCCCTCTCCTCTTAGACCCTATACCAGCCGGGGGCGGTGGCACGGTGCGGCAGAGCCGGAGAGACCAGTGCCCGTACCTCCCTGGACTTGGAGCTGGCCCTCCAGGCGTCGCGGACCCGCCAAAGCCGCTTGAATGATGAGCTGCAGGCCCTGAAGGACCTGAGAGCCCATCTGGAGGCTCTGAAGGCCCGGGGAGAGACGGAGCTGCCCGGGGCCGTGCTACACAACCAGAGGTTTCACCGGCTGCTGGAGCACGCCGAGAGACAGGCAAGTGGCCGGCTAGCTGCTAGTGCTGTACCAATACAACGATTTAATGTAAAATCGCAATTATTTTTTACACAATATTACGATATTCTGATCTCTAGAATTGATGTTTGTTTATTTTTTTATGCTGTCGACAGCCGTCTTTTAAATTACTGTAGCGGTTGCTGAACGGGTGTGTTTCTTTAACAATAATAGTTGTGTGTATATATCACAAGATCTACCTGATAAAGGCCTGTTACTGTATTCCCATGGATGTCGTCATTAATAAGAAACCAGAAGTGGGTATGCTTTCATTTGACTTTTTTTCGTTTTATTAATTTCCTTACTCAAAATGCTAGCGCCAAAGCGGCCGGGACTTTTTACGTTAGAAGAGATTGTTTCTGTGTTGTTTGGTGATACAAGGTTAGAAGGTTTTGTGTTGTCCATACTTTTTGTGTTGTCCATACTTTATGCACCTTAATCATGATCACTTGATCATGATTAAGGTGTTGTCAAATTAAAGAAGAGTTTGTGCTCTTTAAAACAAAGTTAACTTGTAATTGTAATTTGTTTTTGTTTTTTGTGCTGTCTGTTTGAAATGTGTGAGAAAATATGATTTATGAGAATTTTCAGTAAACCCCACCATTCTAGAATTCTATTGGGGTCCAAAGGGTTAAATTTAGAATATCTAAGTCATTTCAAATTGAGTGGTTCTTTTTTTTTATTAGGGGTCGCTCATGGGGATTAGCTAAAGATTGTCCTTTCAAGTATATAGCCTAATATTATTTGAGGTTTTCTTTAGCACTTCGGTAAGTATCTCGTGATAAATCGTGATGTATTGAATCGTAACGTGTGTGTCGTGATATGTATCGTATCACAAGGTACTTGCCAATACCCACCCCTACTAGACACATGACTCACGTATACGCGCGGCTAATACACAGCTGTGAGAGGAAGAAGACTTTACGCCTGCGTCGGAGATGCTACTATAGAAAGAGTTTGCCAAGCCGTGAAATACCAGCCGCTGACAGAGGTTTAATGGTCGTCGTTTTTGTACCATTATTTTAATGAGTTAGGAATGTGAACAGCACATTTATTTACAGGAAACACCTGGGAGCAATTAGGGTTTACTATCTTGCTCAGGGACAGAATGACAGGATTTTTCACCGTGTCGGCTCGAGGATTACAACCTGTGACCTTTCGTTTATTTTCCCAATGTTCTTGCCGCTGGACAACCTTCTACCCCAGTATTGACAAACTATTATGTGAAAGGTTATTATGTAAATTGGAAATGTGGTAAACTACGAATTGCAAGAACAGCAATTCCCAGACCCTCGTTAGTAACGTGTCTTTTGATGAACACACCACATCCACGGTTGATACAGAACACTCATTAAGAAGATCTCCGCTATATAGAGTCACTTGTTTAGGCTTTTCTGTCAGACATGGCCCAGTAACTTCCTAACCAAGTTCAACAAAAGGCTGTAAAGTTGCCAAAGTAGCCAAGACCGGAGGTGAGGCCGTTGGTGGAATTATGCTTGTGGGTTAGCCCAGGGACATCATTAAATTGGAGGAGGGGAAAAACAGAGTAAAAAATGTATATACAATTAAGTGTTAGGCAGATCTGATACCCGAAAAGGAAAGTATTGCTTGCCTCACTGATGTTTTATTCTGTAGTTCCAGTAGTTAACTATATCACTATGTGGCAAAACAGTCATTGTCAGCCCGGGATTAAATTTTGCGTTTCTATTCATTAGAATTCACATTAACGGCTGCCCAGGTAGAGGTTACTCTTCCAGGGGGTCCAAAGAGGCTTGCCGCCCCTCCAGGCACTCTACCATGCATGCCAGAATGCCATCAGCCACTTAAATTAATAGCGGCTAATGGTGGTTAATGCCAGGCTTCTGGCCCCAGGTTTTCTCTCCGGCTTTTTTCCCACTATTCCAGTGAGGCTTGATTAAACACTGAAGAGTCTTAATGGCTGTATAATCTGGTGCCCTTCGTTTTAGCCCGGAGTGACTCGGGGAAAAAAAGAGAGGATAAAATATGCCCAGGTCACAATTTGAATCGTAAGATTAGGCACAATGAATTAAACTATTCACGAGGTGGTGCACTCGGATTTGGGCCGAATACGTGCTGTCCAGAGTACACTTTAACCTGCTCATCGGAGTAATCGGAAGTAAAACACTTTTCTCGCTCTTATGGAATCCTCTCATTCAAACACCTCTCAAATTCAATGAACATTGTCTCTCCCCCCCACCTCCTCTCCCTACCTCCTCCTGTCGCTCTCTTTCCCTCCATCCCAGGCCGAACAGTCTAAGGAGCAGCAGCGTCAGGAGCAGCGGGCGGAGAAACTAATGAGGAAGGCCTCCAGAGACGTGTGTCGACTGCGAGAACAGAGCCAGAAGGTCCCCCTGCAGGTTCAGTCCTTCAGGTGAGGTAGACGGCCCTCTGTCCAGCCCCCCCTGCGTCATTATGCAAAACGATCCGAGCGCAGGGGACCAGAACCCTTTTGGATCTTGTCTCGCCATTACGGATAATTGAAAGTACCGGATGCATAGTCACTGCACTTTCTGTGCCCTGACCTGTAAGAAGAACTCTCAATCTGACAAAAGTATGTAGATGCTGAACTGATGGTTGGGGTACTATAAAGGACATGCCAATGCTGACTGAAGTTGGAGTTTCACTTCCTCAAACATGTCTTGGAGGCAGATCTGCCCTGAAACTATAACCGGTCAACTCAGTGGTGAAGGCAAACTTTATAGTCACTCAATTTAAGTCTTAATTTAAAATGGTTTGGGTTGGGTTAGGGTTAAAGGTAGGGACGAGCATAAACCCTGGTCAAATTTGCTCTTGGAGAATTCAGCTGTTTGAGGTGAAAGCTCTGCCCTCTCCATTGAGTCAACCAATCACATTAGCTTCTGCCTTATGGGGAGATCTGCCTCAAAGACACGTGGGAATGCGTGAAACTCCTGCTGATGTGTAAAGGATTTTATCCATAGATTTACTGATGAAATGATTGATAACCGTGTCTCTGCAGGGAAAAGATGGCCTACTTTACTCAAGCTAAGATCAACATACCATCACTACCGGCGGATGACGTGTGACACCCCCCACCCCCCCCAGTGAAACAATGAAGTATTTCTCCCAACTTTTATAGCAGAGTATTTTAATAGTGTAGTTACTTTGAATTAAAAAAAAAAAAATTTGAATAGTTTGTACACTACAGTTTATGCATTTGTATAATACGTTGTAATTGAATACTTTCTTGTAAAGAAACAAAACAGTGGCTTTCTTCTGTCAGGAGAATGTTTTGGTACTTGTATTCGACGAGCTATATGTCTGTACAGTTTTGTTAAGTGTCGGAGAGTGGTGCGTGTGCGTGCGTGTGTGCGTGTGTGAGAGAGGGGAGGAGTGTGTGTGAGAGAGGGGAGGAGTGTGTGTGAGAGAGGGGAGCAGTGTGTGTGAGAGAGGGGAGGAGTGTGTGTGTGAGAGAGGGGAGGAGTGTGTGTGTGAGAGAGGGGAGGAGTGTGTGTGTGAGAGAGGGGAGGAGTGTGTGTGTGTGTGTGAGAGGGGAGGAGTGTGTGTGTGTGAGAGGGGAGGAGTGTGTGTGTGTGTGTGTGAGCGAGGATTGCATGTTTGTCTCCCTCTGGAATGGCACCTGAAGGGGTGCTGAGTCCCACGCCCAATCCCAAATCAACCCCTCTATGCACTTAGGGAGATGGAGGGCTGACAGGTAGCCTAGCGGTTAACACGTTGGGCCAGTAACCAAAAGTTGGCTAGATCAAATCCCTGAGCTGACAAGGTGAAAGGCACTTAAACCAAATCGCTCCAGGGTCACTGGTGACAATGGCAGTCCCTGGCTGTGACCCGGAAAAGCACACGTCCAATTCACATGTTAATGGATTTACATGTGTGAAAAGGAACAGATATAAGCACCCATTAGTTGATAATCTGAGCGCATCAGGTAAGTGATATGGTGATTGGTCCACTTTGCCTTTTGCTAGTCTAGAATTTGGAATTAGCTAGTCTGGACTTTCCACCATATTTCTTACATGTATTTAATTCCCTTAAATCTCCACAATTGCGTAAGTGTTAGGGGCTTGGGGTCGATTTGGGCATCTGGGTTAGCTAAGTGTGTGTGTGTACGTGTGTGTGTGGGAGAGAGAAGGTGACCTATTACAGTATAGCATGCCTTCTGTCCAAAGCGGATGCTCCGCGTCTCTCTCGTTCAGCACAGAACCAACATAAACCTTGTGAATCGAATGTTAATCGCCTTTTCCGCTTCTGTTTCTGAGATGCTGCACTGATACTCTTTCGTGTCTTTGTTTTCCACAGTGACCCAACGCTAATTATTATTGCATTCAATGGGTACTGGCCTGGTTCTCAATCAGTTTGTGCTGCCTTGACATCCCCTGTGGTCTTTGTCGTTGACGACAAGGCTGCACAAATCGATCCAGGAGCGGGCTATTATGTAAATCACTCTAACTTCATTTGTACGATCGGTTTTCCTTTCCCACCTTGTTTAACGGTTGAAGTATTTATTCAAAATATGAACAAAGAGACTGTGTTATTGCATTGGTTACAATGCCTGTTACGAATAGGTTTTCTGGACTAGAACAAAGACAGTACAGAAAACACACTAGGCCGCAGTCACGTCCAGCCATCCAGTGTTTTATGGGCAAGAAATGGCACCTTATGATTCTACACAGGCCCTGGTCAAAAGGAGTGGACTGGATAGAAAATAGGAAACTATTTCTGATGTTGAAGCGAGCGTTTTTTTGTGTTCATCATATACATTAAAGCTAAAATATTCAGTATGCTTCTGTATTTTCTGTTGTTGTGTACTAATGTGTTGTACTCCAGTAATTCATTATATTTATTATTTTTCCTTCAATGAGTCTCCTGCTTGATTTTTCTAAATAATTGGAGAATAATTGGCCTTTGTGGTTTCTTGTCTTTATATTTGCCTTACACATTTTGTCTTTAGCATAGTGCCTATTTTTTACAAAAGGCAGAAATACATTGGAGCTGTGAAATCCACAAGCTGTAGGGAAGCACCATTAAGTCCCATGCTTCCTTGTTTTACACGCTTGAACACTGGATTGTGTGCCGTTAACTACACCTCGATTAGGCTGCCGGACATTCAGTTTAATGATTTACCATTAGGCACATTTCTATATAGCCTAACTTGTTTTTTCCTTACAACAAACGGAGCACGCCACAAACCGACCGCTTTAACAGATCTATACAAGCTATAAGGTTCTCAGCCATTGGGGGTAGCGCTGTGTTAATCTATGCCTAAGAAGGAGGACCTGACTCTAGATCAGTGTTCCTAATCTGAGACGCATGCATTTGATTAAACTGTGAGCATATACAGTATCTTTGGACCAAATTAAATCTTGCGCTAACACCTCCTGGTCTTGAGCACAATTCAGTTGTGGCCACTGGCTATGTATACAATTGTGGTCATTGGCTAGGTATTCCTCTGATTTGTCTTGATGAAGCACATCAGATCTTTTCACATCAAATGAGTTTGCTAAAAAAAATCAGAAGTGGGCTGCCTGGCTTTGTAATCAGATTATAATCAGATTTTCATGACCTCTGGAGTTAGTCACGCATTGACTGGATATCCATCCAGTCTTAACAGATTTTGATTGAAATCTATTAAAATCAGAAATTGTCTTAATATAAGTACATTCAGATTTTGCTATGTATGTCTTTAGAACCATAGGAAACAAAATGTAAACAAGTCTTGCAGTATGTTCTTTGGCAGACACTTACCTAAAGCTGGGCTCAAACAATCTGGTATGAATATGTACTGTATGCGCTACCTACAGTAGATTTCACTGGGTGTAACTTAAAAACACCATTTAGTGGCGACCATATCACTAACCATTCTTACAAGATCCAATGCTGGCCTCAATTCATTCAATACATACGTGGTAGTTCCGGTCAAATGTATTTACACAACATTGACAGCAAAGTTGGTAACCATCTGTCATTGTAAGGAAGACATTTTTTACCTGTTTATTTAATTTTGGTTATATTTGTTCTTGCTCTATATAGACACAAATAAGACAAATGTATTGATGGATCACATTTCAACCCCACTGCTTTCATAATGATTAACTAGACACTCAAGTAAGATTCATGTAGTTTTACATAAAATATAGGCTCCTCATTTTATACGCTTTAAGAGTACTCAACATAGAAAGACAGTATTTTCTTGCAGGAATGTGTTGAAATGTTGTGACTTCAGATATTAAGCAAAGATGATCCTTTTATCCTTTTTGTTTCACATCATTAACTGCATTTTTCTTTTGTAGAGGAGGATTTGGGGTGTTAAATCACATCCACCTTTAAATCGGCTGTAGAGCTAAGCTAATAGGTGGGGGACATATATTTAATACTAAAAAATGTCTTAATAGAAACATTTACATATAACATTGCGTCGACTCGTAACTGCAAAATCATATTTTGTATGACATGGTTATTACTTAAATATTTACGCAAGAGGGCGAAAAGGAGCAATGAAGACATTGCAATGTCGTGCTTGCTCGTGATTGGGTAATTCCTGGTAAAAACAAACATTACACCCGGAAGTTGTTTCATCGTGTTTTCATCAGCTAGGTGAACGTAGCTCATCATCGCGCTTAGGATACGATTTCAAGTAGCATTTATACCTGACAACACACCACGACGTTTGAAGGATCTGGTTGAAGAATCGCCGTAATGAAGGGATTATTTCAAATCATGTTGCTGTTTTTCTCTTTTGCTCACATCAACAGTTGGAATGAAGGTCAGTGTTTGTTTCCGCGTTAAATTCTACAGTACTGTAGCTTTAGCAACATGTTTTGTTGAATCCAGGTGACGCAGTTAACATTTACAGTTAGTTAATTTTCTTGATAATCGCTTAGGCTATAACAGCACTGTATGCAGCTAAAATATACCTGGATCTTAGTCTTTTCAAAATTTCGGTGGGGTAGAACGGCCCCGTAGGACTTTATCCCATACCACACAAACTTTTTGGGCCATAACAGATCAAATTTCCATAATTACGTGCAACGGCTCAACATTAAATTGTAAACTCTTTCTGTTTTTACATAGTGTACCTAGATTGTTGAAGTGTCCATTTGCTTTCGTTTTCAATCAGTAGCGTATTTGCTCAGCCTTAAGGCCTTGAAAGGAGAATACATTTGTGCTCTGTACAGGTCCAGGAAGTGTTTTGCTCCGGGATGTGCAGGTACTCACCCTGTACAAAGGCAAGTACACCACATCCAGACGCAGTAGTCCCATACCTCAGATTCAGTGTGTCGGTGGCACAGCGGGCTGCGGAACCTTCCTTCCTGAAGTGATTCAGTGCCAAAACAAAGGTTGGGACGGAATCGACGCACAGGTAAAACTGAACCCTCGGAGACCGTATTCGATAAGCAACCCATTTGACACTACCAATAGCAGCAGGTATTCGATTAGCAGCACATTTGCCACAGCCAATAGCAGCAACTAGGCTAGACTACTCTCTTTTAGTGTAGCACTGCATTTAACTTGCTCCCAGATCTAGCACAGGTGTAGTACACATCTGGGAACCAGTCTAGCCACCAGGTCTAACGTAAATGAAGTGTGACACATTTTTGCAAATTCATGATTCAATTTCTCAGTGGGAGTGCAAAACCGACATGGACACCTCCTACAGATTTGGACGGATAGAGGTCAGCTGTGAGGGATTCAACCACCCCGATGATCCCTATATACTCAAAGGCTCGTGTGGACTGGAATACACACTGGAGCTGACTGAGGAAGGCAAGGGGAGGCGCAAGGGAGGCTCACATGGTTCAACAGGTGGGTTGTAGTTACAAGGGCAAACGGTTGAGAAATGTTTTAAACCGTTTTGGACAGAAAACAATATTTTTTGGTGGTGTTTCTTCCAGCGTTGTTCAAGGTCTTTTTATTTTGTACCTAATGATCTACAACTCTGGCTTCACAGGTGGGTTCTCGTCTGGCTTCAGTGACTTCGCTTCCAGCTTCTTCAAGGGTTCCTCAGACAACAAGCAGCATCACCATAGCTACAGCCAACAACAGAGTTCTTCCGGGGACGGAGATTCCAGTGGATTGCTGGTAGTCGCTCTGCTCCTGTTTCTGGCCTACGGCGTTTACAAGCTGTTCTTGAGTGGGCCGGCGAATCTACAACAAGATGGACAGTTCCCCAACAGCGGCTTTCAGGACCCCAATTCACACACTCCCAATGGGCCACCACCTCCTGGGTTCAAACCGGACTTCACTGGTAGGCTACAGTCTATAGTCTAATCCCAGGCTGTTTGCTAACACATACACAAACCTGCTTATCTTGAAGGTTCACTGAAGCTCCAGGGCTATGTGGGCTGGTCTCAGATCTCTCTGTGCTCTCTTGTGAGTTGTAATGACCACTTTTGGCTATTGTAAAGTGTCTCATTGTCCATCCTAGGTTCCTCGTCAGGATACCCTGGTTCTTCTGGGTTCGCTGGTTCTGCAGGCTACGGTGCCAACCCTGGGTACGGATTCCGCAACGACTACAGCGGACAGCAGCAGTACTTTGCCGGTGCCAGGCCGCGTACCTTTGGGGGAAATGGGTTCTGGACTGGGATGGGGACTGGAGGAGTCCTTGGTTATCTGTTTGGAAGTCAAAGGTCAGTGGTGTAATCTGTCTTATTGTCCTTTAAAGAGCAACCTCACTAACACAGATTTTTTTTTATCAGCATCTTCAATTTTCCATGGCTTTCTCAAGGGAGTCGTATGTTGACAACCAGCAGAGGTTAAAAATACACATTAGAGCTGTTTTGAAGGCGCTCTTGCAGAGACACTCCCAGTATACCTGCAAATATTTCAAACTTCAATGCTGACAAGCCACATTTTTGTGCTAAGCAAGTCTACATTTTTGTGCTAAGCAAGTTCTAAGCATGTCTCAAGTCTTAACCTTCAAGTCCCAAGTAATAATCAGCAAGTCTCAAGTATGTCCACAGCTCTGAGTCAAGACACAAGTCTCTAATTTTTGGTTTAAAGTCTTCAAGTCAATTGATTAAGAAAAATTGTTAGACGTTGGAGATTATCAAATCATTTTTTGTTGTTGAATTCTTGAATTAGCATAAAGGAACTTAATATTATTGAGTAGGTTGTCTTATGTATTTATGTTCTCAACTATCTTATGTTTTTAGATAAAGTTTTAAAATGAATGTGAAGCCTATGTAAGGCTGTTAAAAACAAAACAAAAATGCTGTCCACTTTGAATTAAAATGCTGGGGAAGCCATCATTGCATTTCCTTTATATCCGAGAATATTGCCAGAAATTCTTAACTAAAGCAATGAGATGCCATGGGAATAACATTGGTATATGAGAATGGAGGAATGTACTGTATTACCCTCCATGAATCAAACTACTGCAGAACTAATCACCACAAAGTTCTTTGAACAGAAACTCCCCGCTAATGTTTTTATAAACAGTATTTCATTCTGGTGTTACCTCACGTTAGCTAGCTAGCTAGGCACAGCACAGCAGTAGTTTTATTCTTACCGGTCTTTGTAGGATTTCGGGTGTCTCAAAGTAAGATGTTGTGGCTATTGCATCAATCGTTTTAGTTTAGCTGTCATTTTCCGCCCCACCACGACATAGCCATTGAATCCGAACATAACAATTTAAAGAACTGATCCAGATTCCGTGATCGCTCGTTCTGTCATGTCCGGATTGACGACACACGCATTGACCATGTTGACAGCTGAATGGACAAGGCTTAGTTTGAGTGACATATCCCAATGCGCGCGTGTGTGGTCAGAACATGGAACACTAGGTCTGTGAGGCTGTGTCAGCGAGCAGAATGAGGTGAGAGAGGATGAGAGGACGGGGCTGGAAAAGTCCCAGTTAAGTCATAGGACTGAAGTCGAAGTCGAGTTGCTGGTGTTTACTGTTTTTACCAAGTCAGGTTGCAAATATGTGACATGAGTCGTACTCGAGTGCAAAAATGAGTCATACTTGAATCCAAGTCATCTGACTCGAGTCCACATCTCTGCTTCAATATGTACTGGCCCCCTGTGGGAAACAAACCCACAAACCCTGGTGTTGCAACCATTATCCTCTTAAAAATTTAGCTACACAGACATTTTTAGGGTATTATCAATTGTAGAGGGTCGGCACATCGAAGAACGAAACTCAGTTTTTTGTTGTTGTTAACCCCCCCCCCCCC
>JACXGI010003388.1:0-40552 GCA_016801175.1 Esox masquinongy | reverse complement strand
TGATTAGGTCCAATCATCCTTGTGTATTGCTGTAAAGTAATATTAATCTGAAGTTGTGTTAAGTTGCTGACCCCATGCCACTCTTAACGGATGCAGTAACTGGATCTTCTCTGTACTGATTGGCTGTTTCTCAGGATGTCTTTCTGGTTCTTTTCTACAGGCTTTGGAGGGACCAAGAGAAGATAGATGTTGAAGATTAGGCCCGAAGTCCATCTTCCATGACGTCAGAAGAAGGACAAGACGATGTCATCTGGGGCTTGCAACAAGCGTAGACGGAGGTTTGTTGCTAATTGGTGTAGTCGACTTGGGATTTTTCTATAGAAAGTGTCATGACCCAATAACTCTTAAACATTCAGAGTATGTAGGATGGGAATGTATAATTGTGTTAAAAAAATACTAACAATTTATGCATTCCAGCTGTATGGTCACCCATGTCGTTAAACACTTGGGTACATTTGCAGTGTGGCTTGTTTTGACTTATGCTATCATTGATTCTTTTTTTTTTAAATTAGTAAACTTGTGAAATTCCATCCAAAGGAATGTTGTTTATGCACTTTATAGTCTGGTTTGGATATCAGATGGCTGTGAAGGTGTTCTGCTTTTGCAGTGTAGTAATTTTAGTCACCTGTTGTTGCTGTTTAAATTGGAGGGCAACCTGGTGATCCTGTATTTCTCAGCTGGTCGTATATCTGGGTTTTTCTTTGCATACACAAACAAAACAAAAAAAATACGTCATACATTATTTTTATAATGTATTCATATTTTGAGGACTGTTTTTAATAAATGTATAATTTGGCACATTGCAGTTTTTGGTAATGTTATGTCCTCTGGTGAAGTCATCCATTTGGATTTCATCTTCCTTTATTCACAAAAAACATGAACTTTAAAACCAAATGGGTAGAGATTACTATATTATTTAACATCACCTAGTGGAAGTGGATCTCCTTGACCCTGCCAGTGCTCCAGTCACATTTCTCAGCAGATATATTATATGGTTGTAGAGATTTAGTCATGTTTTACCATCTTTAATAAAAAAATTTGAATGCAAATGACATTGGCCTCGTACAACAAATTCTTTCCCTTTTGTCTCCCTTCTCTCCCTTCTTCATCAGAAGACCATCAATAGCCTGTTACCTATCATAAAATTCAGGACCTATTCAACCAATTTAGTATTTTTTGTAGTTGCCTTTGCTAACTGAAACAAACAAAAAACTGCAACTAGTTTGCTTGAACTGGACACATGGTTTTACCAAAATGTGCCTGAAACACTTGTGATTTTTTTGTTCATGAAGTTGATTACTTTTTTATGTTTTGACTAAAGTTTTAAGTACCAAGGCAAGAAAGATATTAAATGTTCTGTAAATGCAGAGTTAAAGTACATGGCTATGTTCCAAAAACATTCCAGGAGTGTGTGGGTTTTCATTGATCAGTTAAAATCACTTGTTATTCCCTTTACCTGGTCATTTAGGTCTTAAGAATTTCTGTGTAAGTGTATATAGCGATCTGATCATTGTTACTCTGCTGTAGATAATTATGTTGACCTTTTTTTTTTTTTTAAATGCTCGTATGAATTTTGAGAAATTGATTTATGAAAAGGGATTACATTAGGGAAAGACTGTTTTATTGCAATTTCAAAAGTAACTGTAGATATGCATATTATTTTACGTATAACATGATCTCAAATTGTGAATTAAAAAAAAAAGGTGAGTAAAAGACATTAAATGTCACCCTTATTTCATCAGTGAAGTTGACTGAGAAAACATTCTTATTTACATCATCTTTACAGGATCTGGGAGCAATAACCTGCTTTTCTCAGGGACAGACCAAAAGATTTTTCACCATGTCAGCTCTGGGATTTGATCTAGCAATGTTTCTGTGACTAGTCAGTTGCTCTAGCTCAGAGGTGTCAAACCGGTTCCGTGGAGGGCCGAGTGCCTGTAGGTTTTCACTCTCACCTTGTGCTTGATTGATTCATTTGGTCACTAATTGGTTAGTTTCTACCCTCACCTGGTTGTTTACATCTGAACTGGGAACCAATTTAAAGGAAAAAACAAAAACCTGCAGACACTCGGCCCTCCGTGGAACCGGTTTGACACCCCTGCTCTAGCTGCTAGAATCACTAAACTTTAAACAGTTTAAACGTATAGTATCTACCAGCCGTCTACAACCAATCTGCCGTTGGCCCCTGGGAGGATTTGAAGACACTAGGCTACATCTTCTCGTAGGTCAGTTGGTGTCCGCAGGTGTTGCAGACCTTCCTGTAAAGGTCCTCCTCTTCGTCCACTAGTTCCTCGGGGCCGTACTCGTGTCGGTGAGCGCTGGTGTCCTTGGTCCACACACTGCTCCTGACTGCACGACGCAGCTCTGGACACAACAATGAAAATAACTGTCGAATAAATTATCAACAGAGACAAGAAATACACTTGCAGGTTTGAGGTAACTCGTTGCACCTGAGTGGAAATAATTTGGTTGACATTTATTTGTGATTTTGTTTCTCTATTATTGACTTAAAACATGTAACCTGAATTAAAAACAAGTGATACTGGTAAGCTTAGAGTGCTGGTTTTAATTTTAAGGCTACACTAAAGAAACAAAACAACATTACTTGCTTTGACAATCCTGTTGAGGCACTGGATTGGATCGAAACTCAGTGACCATTTTATTAGGTACGCCATCCAGTTTAGGAAAATCTATTGCGGCTAAAAACTGAGTTACATGGTCATGACTTGCTATATAAAACAGGCAAAGAGAACTTGAGGCATTCAGTTACTGTTTGAATAAATATCATCGTGGCCAAAGCAGTGAGCTAAGCAATGTTAAGGGGGGGTACTGCAGGTGCAAGCCGTGCCGATTCCAGTATCTTAGACAAATGGCCCCAATCCTACAGTAGGTTTTCATGCAGTTTCCATGGTTTCGCGAGAATGGTTCCTGTCACATATGTACTATCACTGCAAACCACATCAGTTTATTTTCCTTTTATCAAAAAACAAGCGATTATAGTGGACAGTCAATCACCAACACGAGCCAGTTGAGGAGTCGGGGGAAAAAACACACTTGTCCAACAAACCTGGTTCAGTTTGTTTCAGTGACCTACACAGTCTCCAAACCTAAACCCAACAGAGCATCTTTGGGATGTGACAGACCTTTGATCTTTTTGTTGAAGCGCTTTAGTTTCTGCACCTCTTTGTTCTCCTCTCTGTACTCCTTGGCCTCCTGAAGGGCCTCCTTGGAGCCCCATACATCTAGGGAACGTTTCTCCATCTGGAAACACGTAGTACAACATTGTTTTCACTTAGATTTAGCCTTTATTCAATCGTACCAATATCCACTTACTAAATGAAGTGGACATTTAAAACATTTTACAAACAAATTAAATACTAGGGTTGGTTGCTCAGGGACAGAACAGATGTTTAAACTTGGGGTTTTGTTCTATCAACATTTCAAGTCGGATGCTCCTTCCGCCAGTCCCATCTGTTTGTGGCTAAGGTAAAGCAGTCAGCGCCTCCTACCTGTAGCTTGAGGTAGAGTTTCATGTCTCCCCAGCGAGGGTTGTGTGGGTTCTTCCTGAGGACAAACCTCAGCACTGGCTTCCTCCTGTCGAGGTCACAATCCTTCAGCAGGTAAAGCTGCTTAGCCTCGGTACGGGATATCAGCTTGTGTTTCACCTCGTTGTCTCTGAGGGGGGTGAAAAAAAAGGACAGAATATTAACTTAAATGTTTTTTGCAGACTCTTCTACGATGTTGGTCTCAGATACATGTGTGCTGACTTTCCAACTCAAGTTACCGTGCCAATGAACAGTTAGCAAGACAGCACGAAGGAATGTGGTCCAGGTTATTTAAATACTGGTAAAGCGTAAATGTATGGCTTGTATATGCATAACAATACAATGTCTGCATAGTAGCACCTGCAGTTGTCGCAGACTGCCAGATCGAAGCTGTGGCTGAGGTAGGAATCCATAAACGGCTTGTCACAGTCATCACATAGCAGATAGTCTGTCTGTATCACCGGGGCTAGATGGAGGAAAGTCCGACCAGATCTTAACACTGTTCTCAAACACATTTTTAACATTTGTAACAACAGATTAAACAGCGATCGAGTCAAATACAATGTAGTAATGGTAGTAACAAATATGTTTTCAGGACATTGGTATTTACAGTACTTCACCATTACACATTTCAACGCAATACATCAAGGTTTGATAGCCTAAATTCACTATAATTAAAGCTATAAAACAGCTAAGTTTTGTCTCTGCTAATGCCAAACTGTAGAAATGAAATTATATTTAGCAGTAAAGCTTAAATGTTTTCTGTCAAAAGGGGAAATGTTTTTCTACACCTTTCCTTTTCTTATCCATTAAAAGTTCATAAATCTTTTCTCCATGATGGCTTGGGGATTCGAACTACTTGCCCAATACACGCTATAACCGCCCATTTTGTTACTTCTCATTGGAATTTGTCATACTGCTCATGTGCGTAAGTGTAGACATGATATGGGCCTAGATATACATTGATGCCCCATCATGTTTAATGTGTTATAATGTACATCCACATACCAGGTTGGTGCACCACTTTCTTTGTCCTTTGCTGCGCCTCTGGGTTAAAGAACCCTCCACCAGAGTCGACTATCTTTGGGACTTGAGCCGAAGTTCTAACCAGCTTTCCAGCCGATGGTTTGCTGGCCAGCTTGGCTCGCCTCAACATCAGCGCTCGCTGTCTGTTTTGTTCGATCTTCTCTTTCATAGCCGGAGACATATCGTCTTTGGCATTGCAATCCGAAAGAGATGCAGTATGATCTTTGACCGGCGTGGAGGTAACCAACAGGTCCATCCTAAGCAGCTAGCTTTTTGAAAATGACGATACATTGAAGTTGTTTACCAGAAACACAGCTGGCAGCGTTAAAAAGGAGGACAGAGATGTTTGTTGCTGTTTTTAGCTGGTGCTCATGTGGTGATCCACCTGTGATGTTTCACCCGATTGCACCAAAAACAAGACAACATGAATTTCCTGCTTTGTCTTTGTTTTTGTCGGTGAATTGTTTGAATGAATAGAAAAACCATTGACCAAATTGTATCCTTCCCTGGTGGTCTAGTGGTTAGGATTCGGCGCTCTCACCGCCGCGGCCCGGGTTCGATTCCCGGTCAGGGAATTTGCTTTTTTGCGTTAAAACTAATTTTGTTCAGAAAATTTATTGTTCAGTAGTTAAATTGAGGGGTTGCGTGAAATAAAATCAGATACATAGTATATATTATTTATGTGCACGTGTGTTTGGACGGTACAACAATTTTCAACTGTACTGCTTATACTTATAATGGTAAACCACGTTTTGAAAGGGAAGAATATAATGTACAAGACCAGTAAGGAGAACTATAATTACGATCGAATTTAGTGTATGAATTGATATTTGCTAATGACAAATTAAGGAAATATGGTAATATAAACCTGTACAGTCACTAATTTCGCCGAAAAGCAGAGTGGCGCAGCGGAAGCGTGCTGGGCCCATAACCCAGAGGTCGATGGATCGAAACCATCCTCTGCTAACCTTTTTCCATTATTCTGTTTTTAAAGCTCTATTCGTTATGCCACATAGTACCACTACGAAAATACCTTCATTTTCATGTCGCTGTCTGTGGCCACACTTTATTCATTGCTATTGAATTTGTGACGAAGAGAGACAATTATTTTGTACATGTCAAAACTTAGAAATTATGTTTGCTAATAATAATATAAACTCTGACAAAGAAGTAAAATCTCTCAATGACGACTCATGGGAGATTAAAAATAAAATAAAGATATCAAACATTTTTCCCCTCAAACATTTGTTATTCATTCAAATTTCTGTAAAAAAGAGAATATCTAATAATCACCAGATATAAGTGATCTGAACTACAGTCCTCTCACAAACTACTGGACTATAGTAAGACATATCTGTAGTTGAACAGAGTGTAAACTGTGAAAGCAACTTTCTGCTGATCCTTTTTACATCTTCAATGTATTGTAGTTTGGTTCCCAAAATTCCGGTCACTTTCAATAAATAACCTGGTTTTCCAGAAATCCAAGATGCAAACTGTGAATTTCCAGCTTCTAATTGTTAAGGTAATCGGGTCAGGGATTTTTTCTGACATTATGCAACCATAATTGTAGAATTTTGTATACTTTATTTTGGAGGTTTCACACTCACACTATACAGTAGGATTTAAATTCATACAAAAACGGAAAGGGCCGACGGCTAATTAAAATAATTCCCACTGATGTCAGCTGCAGCAACGCCGTACTTTTGATTTTAAAACAACTTCAAACCCCTCCATCCCCTCCACCACCTCCACAAACAGCTGACTGTTGATGCGTCCTGAGGTTGCATATCCAGGCAAAGCGCTTCCCGCAGTGGCTACAGGCAAAGGGCTTCTCCCCCGTATGGACCCTCTGGTGCTTCTTCAGGTTGCCGGCCTCTGAGAACATCTTCCCACAGGTCACGCACCTAAAGGGCTTCTCGCCCGTGTGCACCCTCTGATGGGCCTCCAGGTTGGACTGACCGGTGAAGGCCTTACCACAGGCTCGGCACACGTAGCTCTTTCTCCTCCCGGTGGCGTCGCGCTGCTGCTGGGCAAGCTGGGTCACCTGCTGCCCCGCCAGGTTCACCTCGATGTGGGCAAAACCGTTGGCCGAGGCCCCTCTCCCCGGCGGTAAAACCCCGCGGGAGTGGAGTGGCTGGGACGACGTGCCCGCCCCGGGGGCGTTGGCGGTGGAGGTAGCTGTGTGTTCCGGATGAGTCTGTTGGAGCTGCTGCGCTCTGAAGCGCCGTTGGAGCTGCCGCTGGTGCGCCTGCTGAGAAGCTCTCAAAATGGCCGCCCTGCTCCACGTCGGGTGGCCCTGGATGCCCCCGCCCAGAGAGGCTGCTGGAGCTCCCTGACTCCCAGAGAAAGGCGCAGTCTCCCCTGTGGGCCTTACAGCCGCTAAGGGGGGCTGGGGCTGAGGGTCGACTATAAGGCAGTCTTGGTCCGTCTCTGTGGTGTCAGTGTATGAGCACGAAGGACCACCAGAGGGCGACGCTGACACCGATGAGTCGGGGGCCCAGCGAGTGAAAAAGGTCTCCAGCTCAAACAGCGAGTACTCGGATCCTAGCGCGCTGTTGGCCGCTCTTTGCTTGAGCTGCTGCTGGGTGGTCGGCGTTTGCGACGCGCTGTCTGGCACCCCCTTGTGGAGACTGGATGTATTGCCTTGGTTCACTGGGGTTCTTGTTGTTCCAAGGCTTTTCTGTGAGGCAGGGACAGGTCTGGAGGGCTCCCCGGTGTCTAGATAAGGATCAGAGGAAAAAGTGCACATTTATTGTAAATACTAGTTCAGATGCTGTCTACTTAAAGGACATGATGCGGACTGTAAGCTCAGGAGGTATTTGAACAATAACGCATCAGTCATGAAAACAATATTGAAAACCTTGTCCAGAGCAACAGTTAGCACATTTGACTTAAAAGGCAGTCGAATTGCCTGACTTTACCCAAGCTGTTGAGTAGCTCAGTGACATTATTGTTTTTTTTTCCTGTGTTTGCCACTTACAATCTATCGTCAGATCAGGTCCGCCTGTTGGTGTGAGGCCTCCTAAGTTGTGGTCCAGCCTGACTGTTGGGGGAGTTGATTCTGGAGCAGCTGCCTAGGAAGAAAAGAGGAAAACGAGACCATGAGAAGGTGAATTGTCTTTTAATAAATAAAAGCACGAACACCGGGGGGCACAAAAGTTATGTTGAAATTACATAAATCACATTATTTTCATGATTAATGATTTATAGGCCAGTTTGGGACATGACAGTCAAACTCTGCCTTTGTGATTTTTAAAATAGGTGTCTTTGTTATGCTGATCTTGATCCCTCACATTCTGCTGGTCTGTATCATGTTCAGGCAGAGCAGACAAAGCAGTAGAGCTCAGTAAGAAACCGCACCTCGATAACCAAATATGTTATTGATCCCATTATTTTTAAACATTAAATTAGGTGGCATGATGGTGCATTGATCAGGTATCTTTCAAGGCTGTTCTTTTTGCACCTTAAAAATTAAATCTTAAAATTAAGTTGTGTTGATGTGATGTAGGATCTTTTTGATTTTAATATTGTGTCACAGTTGAGGAAGTTGAATGTCCTGTGGGAGTAATGTCATAATAACCACATTAATTCGTTCAGTTTTTGCAAAGCAACATTTTAATCTTCTTTTAACATTACAATGTAAGGACATTGATCAACGTTTCACAGAAATGTGACACAATAGATAAATCCCTATAAGAGAAAAAAATTTTGGACTAAAAAAAGGATACCATCACCCAACAAGACATTCACCAACTAACCAGTTTCTCAAATTGTGTACAAGCATTTTCTTGGAACTGTGGTTAAAAACACCAATAGCAGAGAAACAATAATCAAACGATTTAGTACATTTGCCGCAATGTCTGGACTTTTACTGGCCTTTGTACCTGGACTACATGTTAAACCTGATGTCATCAATGAGAACTTGAAAATATTTTTGTTTTGGGTAATAAGTAAATAATACGGCACAAAATTATTAGTAGTCTCTTAAGGTAAAATTTAAATCAACTATTTAGATTTAGATTTTCTTCATAACATTGTGCAAATGTTCACTTCTATTCAAATTTAATGTTGTATTTCTCCTATGTCATCATTTATAACATTCAGAGCTGTAATTCGCTGTGTGTTGCGGCCTATATATTTCCTGTCATTCAGAGCTGTAATTCGCTGTGTGTTGTGGCCTATATATTTCCTGTCATTTGTAGTCCTCTCCATGACATTCACCTTTCCTTACCTAACTATACTGAGAATTGCATTTCTGATTGCTAATAGAATGTATACAAAATTATAAGCTGACTATAAACATTTTACTTCCATATGCACAGAAATATTTTGCTGTGCAAACCTTTTTGCTATTGTAGGTTTTGCTGTGCAATCTACAATATACTCTTGAGATACTCAACAAGGTCACTTACTAATTATTGAAAGCTAACACTGGTACTGTGGCTTTTGACTGGTGCTAAAACACTGGCATTTTAGTTTTGCCTATGCATGTCTGGACTGCTTACAGGGTAAGGAAAACAATTTCACTTGGTAATTTAGGTCAATTATTTTGTTCCTTTAATGCCATTTTGAAAATGATGTCTTTAAAAATAAAAAACATGAATACATTTAAAGTTTTACAAGAGGCCAGGGTTCTGTGTCTAGAGAACACAGTTTTGAAAATTGTAACTTTGTTCCAGGAAATGCTTGTACCCGATTGAGGAAAAACTGTCAAATGTACGTCTATTAAATATGGTTATTCAAACCCATTTACTGATTTTAGGTATAGGCAGGCTAAACCTTTGTGTTATAAAGCGGGATCATCTAGGCTATCTTCTAAATGCATTCTTAATGGTCACACATTACAGAATTCCTATCACATCATTTTCATATAGCTTTAAAAATCAAGATGAAATACGCTCAGAACCATCACCGGTCAAATGACTCAGAAGAAAAAAAAACGTGTTTTACTAAAATTACTGTCTTGAACAGATAAAAAAAAAAAAAAATACAAAAATATAAAACAAAAAGACTCAGATACCCCTGACCTTAAATATTGCGTAACTGCTAAGACTCGACGCACAAACCTTCTAAGCCCTGAAACCAATACAAATACAAGGTGTCACCCTAAAAAAATGGAGGTCCTTTTTTCGCCCACGGCTTTCAGTTTATTTCTGGTCAGGTCATATAATTAGTGATAACTACTGGCCGTAAAAATGTAAAACCATCGGACTGTTCTCCGCTCTTATTTGGTAATGGAGGGTTGTTATAAAAGCCCCTCCCAGAATTACAGAGCTACTGCTGAGGGTGGTGTCGTTTCTGGTGTTTCTTTAAGTTGCTGGGGTCGGCGTAGCGTTCCCCGCAGAGTGGGCAGGCGTACGGCCTCTCCCCCGTGTGAACGTTCTTGTGGATTTTAAGGTTCCAGTACTGAGAGAAATGCTTCCCACACACCGTGCAGCCGAATGGCCGCTCGCCCGTGTGGGTGCGTAGGTGCGGCTCCAGATTCGCCGGGGAGGAGAAGCCCTTCCCGCAAAACTTGCAGAGGAATGTTTTCTTCCTCACCACTTTCTTCCTACCACATTTGTACCAATCCTGACCCTGGGGGTCTTCCGAACCCCCCGACGCCACGTCGTGGCCCACCATCTCTGACCCCTCCCTAGGACCCGCGGAAGCCGAGAAGCTTCCGGAGCCTTCGCCGGAGAAACCCCTGTGCTGGCCCATCTCTGAGCCGGCGGGGCCCAACCTGCCTCCCATGATGAGCCTGCCTAGACTGGGGCCTGCTGGGTAGGAGATACTGAGAGAGGACGGCCCTGGGACGCTAGCGTCGCCACAACCGCCGCCGCCCCCGTTTGTCCACAGCAGAGGAGGGAGGGTTTGGCTGTCGAACGACGCGCGGCCATAGCTGACCTCCGTGGTGGCGTGGTGCCTCGTCGTCCCCGGGTGGTGGTGGGTGTGGTCCGGCGGGGACGTTCGGTGTGGGGCCTCCAAAGGCAAGGTTCCTGCTCTGTAGTCGTCGGTGCTGGACTCTTCGACGTCTGGAGGGCACACACAAATGCAGAGGACAGAATTAATCACAGGGACGAGATCTTTTTTCGGAACGTTTTTTTACCAGGTGAATATGACGAAGAACACGTTCTTATTTTCAGCAATGACCGGGTGGAACAATTTGGGGTTTGGTCAGGGACAGATTTTTCACCTAGCCGGCTTAGGGATTAGCGTTAACTGTTGTTTAATGGCCCAATGCTAAGCTACCCTGCTGCCCCAAACATATAATGATACAGTGCTTGGCAAAAGTATTCAAACTCCTGACCAGTTCTCTCATATTACTTGTATACTGTTTGATATATAAACACAGAAACAATAATTGTAAGGTGACTTAAAAAACTGAAATGTGTTGCTTGCATAAGTATTCAGCCCCTGTACTGTAGAAACGCCCAGTTTACACAAATACAGAAAATTACCCTAACCGGCACACAGTTACCTTAACATTGACCTCCACCTGTGAACCATTAAAGTTGCTGTCACATTTTCTGGATAAAACACCCACAGTTGAAGGGTCATTGGTCAGGCTGTGAATCTGAAGGAACATTAAGACCAAAAAGCATTCTATAGAAGTTAGAGATAAAGTTATAGAAACGCATAGATTGGGAAAGGGGCACAAAATATATCAAAGATATATATATAATATATCTTAATGAGCACAGACAAAACGTTGCGAGAAGACCTGGGCCAAAATCACTCTGACATAGTGTGCTTACTTACCAAAAGACATAAAGCTGCTAGTGCAGCAAAAATGTATGTGTGGTGGTTGAATACTAATGTAAGTTTCTTTCTTAAAAATATTTCCCATCATGAAACCAAGGTCACCTTACAGTAAATGATTTGTGTTTCAGAACAATAAATCAAACAGAACGAAATTTCCATTTTCCACTGGTAATTCAGTAAAATGAGAGACTTCAAGAGGTCTGAATTCTTTCGAAAGGCACAGTCCAGTATATCGGATATACCATGATTTCAGAGATGTCTGAGGTATGCTACGCAATATCCGGAGCTAATCAACTGAACATTGTTACACCGGCTGAGCCCCACTGCTAGATGAGGTTGTTAGGTGTTGCCTTATGGTCAACTGAAAGATGCACACTTTAATTTCTAAACCCAACCTTCCTCCCATGGTGAATCACCTCGTCCTCCACCCCCAACCTTCCTCCCATGGTGAATCACCTCGTCCTCCACCCCCAACCTTCCTCCCATGGTGAATCACCTCGTCCTCCACCCCCAACCTTCCTCCCATGGTGAATCACCTCGTCCTCCACCCCCAACCTTCCTCCCATGGTGAATCACCTCGTCCTCCACCCCGACCCTCCACTCACCCTCCTGGAGGTTGATGTCTCCTCCCTGAGGGTCCAGATCCTCTACTTTGATCAGGAGGATGTCAGGGTCACTGTCCTCCACAGTCGCAGACTGGAAACACAGGGATGGAACACATTAGATATGGCAAATACTACAATCTAATAATAAATACAAACGGAAACAGACACACAAAAAGGTTTGCATACACAAAAAAAGACGTCAAATCTAATTGAAATAGCAGATGTTTATAGTAAGTAGCGTTATTTATTTTTTTTAATTTGTAAATTAAGTGAATACATTTAGAGATAACACTATTACTGTGTATTCAGAATAAATATTGGGACCAATGCATATGAATTAATGTGCATCTAATATATATGTTAAAGATTAAGGACCTACAGATATTTACATTCCTGACTTGTTATATCCTTTGATTATTCATTAAAATTACTTAGAAGTTGTGATTATTGGAACTGATGAAATATTGTTTTGATATATATAGGCAGATTTCTTTGGCATTTATCTTCAATCACATAATGCAAACTTCTTGGCAGATGAACATTTGGGTCAGTGCAGAATGTCCTACAAATGTCAATGGAAATCTTCTCAATGGCGCCCAGAGTAGATCAGTGGATGTCAGACAGAGATGCCTTCAATTGCGCTTTAGCGAGTAAGCGCCCGCAAGCTCAATTGCGGTTGTTTGCTGGGGAATACGCTCTCCTCCAGTGCATATGTGCCAGTAAATAATTCCTAGTGGGATGAGCAGTGTGAAAAGAACAGAGCAGCTTGGCGAAATGTGCTTTGGAGGACCGTGTCTCTTTATCCCCTGAACCTGCTGCGGAGAGCAGAAAGGTCGTAATCGCAAATTAGACATCATTAAGTTGTATGAGAAAAAAATTGGGTGAAAAATGCAACCAAAAAGACAATTTGCTGAGTCAGGATTTAACAAATGTGATTTCATAGTATGATACTTTTTTTTTTTGCAGGTACCGGGATATATTTCAAACTGACATGGTGCGTCTTAGGTGACATTTGACAGACTTTGAAGCAACTCTGGGTAGTTTTCCTTTTTAGTTAATGGTTTGGTTAAAGGTCCACTCCTTTTTTCCTTAACCTGCCAAATAAACAACCATTAACTATTAATCTCAATAAAGACAGAAACCTTAGTGTAAGGAATGTACTTTATTCATAGTAGATCCATATCATCGCTGTCTGATAAAAACATATCTCCAAAAGATAAACATTTCAGGAAACCGAAACTTGATTGAGATTTCTATTCACAAGCATGCAATTGTGAAATGTCATCAGCTGTTTTGGATACTTTGTCTTGGGTTTAGAGTCATGAAATGTTTAGAGTACATTGAAGGGAGTTACTGCTTTCAAAAATTGTTCAAAATTTGCTAGCATTTCCTAAAATCAGACAGCGGAGATATGTATAAACACAAAAAACAAACCTTAAATACAGTCTGACACACTGACTTAGAAGAAGCAATGTAATACGTTGACTTTTTGGGGATAAAGTAATGTAACTATAACAAACTGCCACTCCTTCATAAATGGGCATTCAGTAACTTATTTACAAAGTTAATGTCATTAATGTCAAATATTCCCATAGCATTGTATGTACATTACCGTTTCAACCACATTGTATTTACACAAAGTTAAAGGAGCAATATGTAGAATATTGCATTATAATAATAGAAAATATCCTTAATATCTGCAGTAATATAGTGGGGGTAAAACAAAGTGTTGGTCTGATGATTCATGAGCTAAAACATCCTAAAAAATATTTTTAATGTGATTACTTCTTTAAAACATGCAGAAATTTGTTTACATTCATGCTAGGGAACATTTTTCCTTTCCTTATCAGAACCGTACCTCAGCAAAAATCTTTTTAATTGTCCCCTTTTGCATCTATATTTTTGTTCAATATAGTGGAACGATAGTGTTTCATAAATTGTGTGGATACAAACCCCGATTCTAAAATACAGACTTGTCTTTTGGACAACAGAAACTGTATTGTGTTTGATTGTCAAACAGAAAGGCGGCAACGCTCTCTCCATCAGCGTCACTAAGAGACTTGCACATCTCATCTAGCAAGCACACTGACGAATAATGGCAGACAATCCCTCTGTTCTTTTCTGGTTGCTAAAATTCTACATAGTTCCCTACATTTCTGTTTATTTGAGAAAACTAGCAGTGAAAACTGGGGTGAAAATGACAGTGCCGTCTAAATTGCAGTGAAACATTAATTGCTGGTGGGCCAAATGTAAAATGTTCTAGTGCAAAAGGAAAGTGGTAGCAATTCTACACATAATGCCTTCAACAAGAACTATCCAGATGTATATTTTGTTAAACATTAACCATAAATACCTCTATCTTATTTTGGACTGGATATTCACTAGGTTTAGGAAACGCCAGGGGCCGCACTGTAATATTTTACCACAATACTTGGTTGCCAATATGATATGCATGGTGATGTTTACAACTCTATATGCTTCGCGATTCAATACTGCAATTTTATTGTGATTTAATGTTACAAATATATTGATTACCATGTCTACTGCAAAGGGAAAAGAGAGAGTCATGCAAAAAAACAGCCATGGAAATAAAAACTTAAAACATTTTGGCTCGCTATATTAAATGATGGAGAACCAGTTGGTCAAGGAAACACTGGAACTGTAGCACAGGTACAGTCAACTAGCGCTAACTAGAGAATGGATATACCGTCAAAAATAATGAGATTGTCTAATGTAGCCCCTCCCCCAATAGTCTCCTGGCCTCAAATCAGATGATATGACATATTTTACGTACACATAAACAAAGCAACCCGTCATGCCCCAGATTATTTACATGCACTTATCGGACACAGACTAAGGAGTTGTGATTCATAATGACAGATCCTAGAGCAGTGTTTGTTGGTTCTTAACCAAATGTTAGGTCACGCCATGACTCATTTTGGATCATACGGCTGGGTCCTTCTGGCTAGAGACATCAAATCGGTTTCTAGTAACTTGATTTAGTTTTAGGTATAAGAAGGAGAGTGAGTGAGTTTCGGGCCTCGGCCGTGCCCTAGGTGAAGCTCATGTCTCCGCTCATGTCCGGTGGGTAAACGTCGGGATGGTTCCTCTCCTGGTGGGTCTTAAGGTTGCGTATCCAGGCGAATCCTTTCCCACAGAGCTCACAGTGGAAGGGCTTCTCCCCCGTATGGACCCTCTGGTGCTTCTTCAGGTTGCCGGCCTCTGAGAACATCTTCCCGCAAGTGTTGCACCTGAACGGCCTCTCGCCCGTGTGGGTCCTCTGGTGGATCTCCACTTTCTTGGGCCGGTTGAAGGCCTTGCCGCAGAAGTTGCAGATGAACAGTTTCTCGCGGGCGCTGGTCCGGTGTGGGACCTTGCCGCCCCTGGTCAGGGGGAAGCCGGTGCTTCTGCCGCCGTGGGCCCACCCGTTGGCGTCGGACGTCGACGGCATTGCGCCGTCGGAGCGCGACTGGGGCAGCCCGGCCACATTGCCGTGGTCACCGTGGAATCTGCCTCCTCCGCCCGACGTTGCGACGTCGCCGTCCCACTCATCCACCTGCTCCCCCCCTTCCTCCTCCGAGTCGACATTCAGAACCTCCTCCCGTTTCCCGGGCTGACGCCGGTGGATGGTGACCGAGGTGGGAGGCGGAGCTTGCCGCCGATGGCCGGACTGAAACGAGGCGGCGGCCTCCGCGACCGTGCTGTACGAGCAAGATGGCCGCCCGGTCCCGGCCACCTCTGCCTGGTCGCCGTCGGTAAAGAACGAGCTCAGCGGGCCCATGCCGTCCCCTCGGCCGTCATCATCACCACCAGCAGCACCGTACATGTCAAACTCAGTAGGGTCTGGGTGGGGCTGATGCAACAGTCCTGCGCGCTGGGGTTCATTGTCAGACTTAAGGTGAGGGAGAGGTGCGGAGCCACTGACCTCCACACGGTGCCTGCTCCTGGGGCCTTGATGCTGCTGCTGAGGCTGGCTGAGCTGCTCTGGGCCCTGGCCCGAGGTGGGTGGGTGGGACGAGGCTTCCCCGGGACCGGTTCTACCGCCGCCTCCGCGAGGTCCGCACTCAATCATTCCTGGGGGAGGAGAATAGAGCGCGAGGGTGAGCTAGGCCAAGTCAAAAGGTATGGGGAGGTTGAGTACAGTGGGGAGAATGGAATATTGGCGTTAAGGGGGAAGATCACTCGTTTTATATGTGGCCTTATCGTCACTCTTTATCCATCGGTGACTCTTACTTGCGGAGCTGGTTTTACATGAGAACTAGTTGGTCTCTACTGGGCAATCAGTTACTATATTTGCCACCAATTATGATTGTAGCACTATAAGCCCGAACTCTAGTCTGGTCATTATTTATGACGGCAAGCACAGTTGTCTGGGGCTGAGTGTACATACACACACGCATGCACACACACACTCACTCACCGTCCTCTCTGATCAGTGGCACGTCCTCTCCTTCTGTGTCTCCCAGGGGATCCTCCATACGCTCCTCTTTGACCAGCAGAGAGTCCGGCTCCACGAGCTGCAGATCTGACGACTGGAAGACATAAATGTAAGGAATTAACCCCAGAAATATTTAACACAACATGGGTGACAATAACCTACTAGTGACAGATGCTGCCCAGTGGCCAAAATCACTAAAATGTCTTTTGTATGGTATAGAATTGATAATGAATCAATAAGCCCTGAAAGGGTAAGGTATACGGGCAATATACCATGGCAATGGTGCAACTTAGATACATTATTGCTATAGTGAACTGGTTACCAATGTAATTTGTTGTAAAAATGTATTTATCATAACAGTGATTTTCAATCTGGTACACAACGGCCATCTGTAGATCCGTATTCAGGCCTTGAAAAACCGTTGTAAAGGCTGTTTATAAATACAACTATTTCCCTAACTATATTTGTTTTCGTGAACTGTTAAAGACATGTATAACCAGTATTACAGGATTGATTCTTGAACTTGCCTCATCTTGGATGGGGCTGGGATGCATCTGAGAGCTGTTACTGTGGTCGTTGTTAGCTCCAGGGCCTCCTGACCACATACCCATGGGATCCAGCTGTCGGTCATAGACGACACCTACAATAAAAGAACATCGGATTAAAAAGCGTCAAGGGCACCTATTAATAAATGTACGTTCACTCAAGGACACATTAAACAATTAAAGATGTGTTTGATGGTGGTGGCGGGGGGGGGGCAGTTAATTACACATCCGATTGGATGGTTTTTCGGTAGGTTTTTTTGGTCAGGGTAATAAAAAAAATATATATCGGAGATGTTATTACAACCATTCTTCTTACCACTTGAAGACGACGACCCTCTGAATTTCTCATTTGTGTTGATGTGGACTCTGCTGTTGGGACGGCTGTTCATTGCGCTTTCCCGTAGCCTTCGCTCCGCGTAACCGCGGGCCATCTTCAACTCCAGAAGATGTAGCTTTCGTTTCAAAGCTTTGTTCTCCCTTTGGCATTGTGACATTTGCAAACTTACAACCGCATAGTCGTCATCTACAAGTTTGCAAATTTCTGCCACGGCTGCATTAGCTAATACCTCCATAATGGAAGCTAGCTGCGTCTGGAATGCAAGGCGACCCGACATTTTTGGACTAGCTTGCGAGCAATAAAAGTCGATAAATACAGTCTCATGCGACGTATTGGAGAAATATAAACCCGCTTACTTCAAATTTCCTCAATGATAAAGTTGGACGAAGTGATGAAACATAAATAGCGACGTAAAAACATTAGCTACCTTTCAGGCTAGCACTGAGACTCCATTTTCTTCCTTTTCTCTGTGTGCTCGCTTCTGTGGTGGTCGTTTCCGGTGATTGAAATGTTACCGTACATCACCTAAAAGAATGGTTGAGATTTTTGGCAATTTAGAAAGCCAAGGAACTTTTGAGCAATTTTATTTCTAAACTTAAAAAACAGAAAGAACAGAAATATCAAAAATAAATCATGTGTTCATTGATTGATACATTTGCTAACATTGTAAGGAGTTACAAAAAATAATTCATAGATCATAGTCAATAAACTGAGCGAAATTCTATTGTTATACTTTAATTAAACAGTGATTTTCGCTCACACAAACAACCAGTCTGTATCTTGTGAGAATCTGAGCATACACCTATTTAAATAGCTATTTAACACATTGATCTACCGGACAATTAAGGAGTATTGTTTTATATTTCAACTAAGTTTATCACTCCAAAACAGATAGACACTCGCTAAAAATGAGCAAAAAGGCTGTTTGAAATGTTACTACACGGGTATTTTTCCAACATGTGAAATATATTGTACTTCATTAATGACTCAAAGGAATCTACAAAAGTTACACATTTCTCAAATAATAAAATGTATTTCCCCCGGAAAAAGTGTCCTAATTATTGGCACTTTTTCTGTACTTTGTGTACCCTTCAAGTGTTTTTTCTATAACCTCCTAATGAAATCCTTAGAAGGGACGAAGAACACATATGGGATCTTAGACCACTCCTCCACACATAGTATTTTCTGATAAGATCTCCTTGGATTACCGTCTTCAATTCAAACCACAGCTTTTAAGCCGCAACATATTGTGAATTTTTGTGGAGATATTGTGGCCAAATTTCTTTGTGAATTTTGTAGTGTGCTTGGGCTTACCGTCTTGTGGACAAACGCCAGTGTCCTTGCAGAGACAACCATGGTCTGGGCTAAACTGTCGGTAGTTGGTAAAGATCACCTTAAAGGCCTTAGGACCACTGGAGCAGCCCAATAACTTCAAAGATCCACCAGCATGTTTTACAGGTGTGAGGTTCGTTTCTGGATACACATCCTTCTTTCAACACCAAACCCTGTGCATGTCCAAAGAGCTCTATTTTAATTTCATTAGACCATAGTGCCCAGCTCCAAACCGATTTCTACAGCCATTTAGCATACTTCAGGTGCTTACATTTGTTGGTTGCTCTCAATTGTTTGTTTTTTTGGAGACCTCTTGGATTCTTCTCACCCCCCCAAAACCATCTTTAAGACAGCGCGTGGGGGCAAGATGCTCTTGCGTTCTAATTAGTTACTTCTTGATTAGTGCCCTAATAGGGAATATTGGTATACTTAGGTTTTTAGCATTTGTTTTTGTACCCATTCCATGATTTATAAATGTCAACAACAGTTCATCTTTTTTATTTTCTGAGTTATGTACCTTTCCCATGGTAATAGACGATAAATGGATTTCACATGCATGTTAACTCATTTATATACCCCAGTGAAACAAGCCATGGAAGGCCATAATACAG
Source organism: Esox masquinongy (assembly GCA_016801175.1). Lineage (NCBI taxonomy): Eukaryota > Metazoa > Chordata > Actinopteri > Esociformes > Esocidae > Esox > Esox masquinongy. The sequence goes on along the minus strand of JACXGI010003388.1, from coordinate 21,369 downwards.
TTCCTTAAGACTGAGATGTACTTTCAGAAAGTAGAATCTTAATGAAGATTTTAACTGATTTTATTTACCCAAATCCTAAGGGGTACCAATAATTTTGAAACAGAACTTTTGAGAAAAAAACACCCCTCCGCGCAACCTCATTCCTATAAATTAATGTAACCTTCACATATTTTTTAGCATTAAATACAGCTCAGTACCTGCGTTGTTCATTTTAAACAGCCTTTTTTGCTCCAATTTATCAACCATGCCCATCACTTAGGAGACAACCGTACATCGTGCCACATTATGACTTCTCTCCATTGTGGACACTCCTATGTCTGATGAGGTTACTCAGGAAGGAGAAGCTCTTGTAACACAACTTGCACTTGAAGGGCCTCTCCTTGGTGTGAACAGTCTGGTGCTTCTTCACGTAGTTCGCCTCTGCGAAGCGCTTCCCGCACGTGGGGCATGCGTATGGCTTGTCGGCGTCCGTCCGGACGCTGGGCCTCCCCCGTTGCGCTCCGATGACTCGAGCCATCGTCTGGGTGTAGTTTGGGGTTTGCGCCGCACTGGAGGCCAAGTACCTCTCGTGGTGAATGCCTAACCTGACCCTGTCAGTACTGTTGGGGTAACCCTGAGGTAGTTGAGGAAGGCTAGACCCGGGCTCAGGTCCAGGCCTCCTATGAGCCCAGTCACTAGCCATTAGTTGAGCGCCAGAAGGAGACGGCATTCCTCCTGAAACACTGCCGCCACGGAGAACTCCCGGAGCTCTCTGCGAAGGCTGAAGTCCGGGGTGACCTGCTCGGCTTAGCGTGGATCCTGTTGAGTTTGTATCGTACGAACAGGAAGGTCTGTCAGCCCCGTGCCCAGCTCCATCCCTGGAGTGAGGCTGTGAGGTGAAGGTCCTCGGCTGCAGACTGGAGCCTCGGTTGTGGTTGTTCAGCCCCCCTGTCCACTGGGCGTGTTCTGGCTGGTGGTGATGGTGGTGGAGTCGCTGTACGTCGCGGTTGGGTCCTGGCTCTGACTCCGGGAGGAAGCCTGATGGGTCTGGATCCAGAGTCTGGATCCGGGGCCAAGGTTTGTGACCGGTCGACTCAGATGTCCAGTCTCTCCTGGCAGCAACACTGGATACCAGCAGGTCCTCTTGGCCCGCAGACTGCAAACACAAATTGTACAGAAGAGCATATGTGGTTAAATAACACACAAACAAAATATAAAACGGTAACCAAAAATAAGCCCACTGCAACTTAACTACCTCAAAGTATGCAGCCTCTGGAGTTTATTATTACATTTTTCCCCCAAAATGTGTTGATTCAGGAATGAAGTAAATCTTTATGAGAAAAGATGAAACTTAATTGCAGGGACTAAGAGACTATTTTTAATATAATTTAAATAAAAGCTTAATACACTCACATGGGGACTTTGAAAAACAGTTATTTTATTGCACAAAACATCACAAAAAGTAAAACTTTTCTTACTTATTCAAATAGTTGAGTTTCTTCAAACCTTGTAACTAAGCTTCGATAAAATTTATTTTTTTAATCTTTTTGAAAAGCTTCGACATTACACACAGCTTCAATACTTCATGAATTCAAAATCCAGACAAGGTTGTCACTTTTAATTGGTGAAGCATTTTTACAGATATTGTCATATGACCACCATTACCATATCATCTACTCTGCCTTATCATCATCACTGTCTCCTTAGTTAACATCACCTAGTGTCCTACTGTATCCCACACCAACAGAACTAACAACAAACTAAAGGGTCATTTTACACATTTCTAAATTTCACTCTTTCTGTGTCTGATTTGCGGTTTTTTTTCCTATTTTGTTTTGGTAAAGAGAAAACTGGTTGTTACATTAGAATGAACTATGTGATGGATGACTACAAAGCGATTCAATATATGGAATGGCTGGAGGTTCCCCGAAGAGACAGTTGAAGACCTCTGCTCCAAATCAAACACACATCACACCAGATTTTAATTCAAATAATGCCCCCTCCCCCATATATTTTTTCGACTGTGCCCTAAATCCATGTTTGAATGAAGTTGCTGATAAAAATAACAAAACAATGCAAATATGGGCTTTTGGGGCAGTGGAACAAATAATAAAATAATACAAATTCAGTGCAAAGACATCATTCTGAATTTGATTTGGATTTAATACGGATATGATACAGTTTTGAGGGTTGTAGTGACACAGTATGTGAGCGCCAAAACAGATGGTCAATACGATCCTACGGGGCTGGCGCTTCAAAACATGCTCGGACATGCATTCAGATTCCACTGTGGTCAATGACAAGGGATGACTCAGCAAAATGTAACAGCGGATTTTCTCTGCAACTAAACTGAGTAAAAACAAAATGAAAATGGTTTGGGTGATCAGGCACAGAATGTGTGAAAATAAGGTGATCTTCCCCTTTAATAGTACCGTAACATTGCATCACACTATTCTTGGCCTGTGTGCATTTTCTGCTGGTGTATCCTGAGGTAGCTCCTCTCGGAGAACCTCTTCCCGCAGTGCGAACAGGCGAACGGCCTCTCTCCCGTGTGGACCTTCAGGTGCATCTTGAGCTGGTGCTGGTGGGAGAACCTCTTGTCGCACTGGGGGCAGCCAAACGGTTTCTCCCCGGTGTGGACCCTCTGGTGCCTCTTCAGGTTGGACGAATGGGAGAAACTGGCCCGGCACAGGTGGCAGCCGAACGGTTTCTCCCCCGTGTGCATCCTCTGGTGGATCTCCACCTGTTTGGGGAAGCTGAAGGCTTTCCCGCAGAACGAACACGGGAAGCGCTTCTCTTTGCTGCCGCCTTTAGCCATTCCGTCGGGGCCGCTGTCATTGGTGCAGCCGTTGAGTGTCGACCCGCTGGCATTGTCCGAGGTCCGGTTTAGCATTAGGTGAGGGGGTTGAAGGTCAGGGATGGTCTGTGTGGCTGCAGGGTCAATGTTCCAGTTGATGGATCCTATAGAAGGCAGGCTGAAGGCGGCACCTGTTAGTGGGTTTACCGGAGGCACCCCTGGTCTCTCAGAATCGCCACCATAGGAGCAGGACGGAGAAGAGTCCTGCCGCATACGGACGCCTCCCCGTCCCCGCGGACCGAACCTACGCCACGCCCTGGTCTCAACCAGTCTGTTGTCGTGGAGACTACGAGGGGGCGTCGTTTTGTGTTCGACTGTCTGTTTCTGGCTGAGGTTAACACTGTTGTCCCCCAGCCCAGAGTTGAGGACGCAGTCCCATCCACTGACCTCCACTATGTCGTCTCTGGTCCTGGCCTGCTCAGTGAGATCGTCCCCGGGGACCTTAGCTGCACCCGCCTGGGTCTGGGAATCCAAGATGGCCGCCCAGTCTCCTCTGTTACCCTCCAGCCAACTGCCTGCCGGAAAAGGTTACGGAGCAGACTTTAAAAAATGTGACAAGAGCGAACTCTACATATGGAGTTATTTGAGTCAATTAACTGATCAAATTCATACATTGGAAGATGTTTTCGTAGTATACTTAAGTTGGATTCATTTGTGAACGGAGTAGTCATGTGCATAAATAACCCATTAACGATGTTCTATCTGTTCTATACATGCGGTTTTTGCTGAAAGAGCAGTGGGTCGGAATTATACCCATGATGCATCAGTACACGTGCCACAGAGGTAATGGCTTAGATCACTGGACCAGTGAGAATCAATGAACATGCAAAATGTTGATTTTGTGGAGAACTGAACATTTCTTTGTGGATATCTCTCGGTGTTCATTGACTTGCAGTAAGATCTACTGATGGAATAGGGCCATTTGGCTTCCACTATTCCTGGGCCCTTAGTTTATACAGGATCACAAGATTTTGGAAAAAAAACCCTGGTTTCCTCTGTCAGGAGGGTGAAATGTGTTTCCAATTGGATCTTACTGCAATTAACCCGACCACATGTCGAAACCTGTTGCAAACTGACAACCAAATCAACTATTTGCAATAGCCATTTCAATCTCAGCTCTTGAATGTAATTGGAAACGTGGATCTAACTGAAGTTGTCCCATGAATGTACCCTTTCCAATCTAAACACGTTACCTGTGTTGTGTATTTTACATAGCCTTTTCTGCTCCTCTTTAGCAAGGGTGCAGATAACTTGCAGTGACTCCATATTTTTACTACAATACCTTGCTCCCCCATCTTTAATCCACTCAACAGGTCCATGTTGTCTTGCGCCTCCTCCATGGCCTCCTCCTTGACGAGCACCAGATCTGGATTCCCATAGTCTATGTCCCTCGACTGTAACAAAGAGAGAAAAAAAACACGGTGGATCATGAAATCTGATGTGAGCCGCCCGTGGGCCTCTTTTGATTGGTCGATGAGGGACTGCTATGCGCACGATCATGCAAACATGGCAGTTGATTTGATACTATGCAAACGTGTTGGTTGATTTGGTTCCACCGTTTAATGGCTCAGAGGCAGGTCACACACTGGAGGGGAGGTTCACCCAGGCGGCCCCATGTGATCTCTTCCAGTGCTTGGAGTTGATTCTCCAAAACATTTTTGCTGCATTACGTTCGGTTGAAAACGCATCTAGGCATGTTTGTGTAACGCTCCAGACCAACTCGTAATACATCAGAATCTCAGTCTGGATATCTTTTCTCGACTGATTTAGCAAAATTATGCCGTCCCATAAATCTGTATTTGTGCATTGTCAAGGAAAAGCCTTTCGTTTTGTTTTTGTATGAAAGTCTTTTGCATTTAATTTATTTACAATGTTAATTCATTTCCAGTTTATTAAGTCATCAGTTAATGACATTTTTAATCTTCTGAATGGCCGACAGGTCTCTTTAATTATGGGCTGACTGCCTGCAAACCTGTTGATTGCGGTCACCTGTGGCTTCCTGCCCTAAGGGCTTCAGTTTGTTTTAAATGGAGGCCTGTGTTTTCTGTGGTGGGTGACTGCTGATATAGTATGTTATGCAGGTTTAATCAAAACAAGCCATTTAAACCGAGATCCCAATCTGTCCTATTTTCAGTGTGAGATTGCTGGTAAGCCATTTCACACATTCTTCTAAACAGAATCACAAACACAAGGATTTATTGGACAATGGAAAAAAATAACCTCCAGAATTAGACTGCTGTGATACAAATCCAACAGGAGTGCGCTGGAATGTTTTACAACACGCTTAGACACATTTTCATAATGCACTGCATGTAAAAAGGGCTCGTGAGTTCAAGTCAAACACAAACTCCCTTTTCAAACGAAATGCATGGCCCGTGACCCTATCCACAATGTGTCTCAGAGAACGCTGATCTCAAATCAGTTTAGCTCCTTTAACTCATAATGAATAACACTACACGGACTGACCCTGGATCTGCCTTCCTACCCTGACAGTCTTCGTGCCTACTCGCCCCAGTACCGTTTGGACTCATTTAAAGTGGGCTGACCTCAGTGAGACCGTGCGCTGTCCCCTGCCGCTCCGCCGGCTCCTCTGCAGGCTCGGCGGGCGCTGTCTGGTTCTCCTCCACCACCATTGACTTGTCAGGATCCCCCAGAGACTCCTCACAGCCCTCCTCTTTGACCAGGAGGACCTCCAGACTCCCATCCTGGAAGAGACAGGTGAGAGATTACACAGATGTACTCACTGAGGTACACTGTTAATACACACTTAAACTGTCCCGTATAAATGTCAGATGGTGGTAACTCAGATCTAAGTTACTTGTTTCTCAGCCTGAATGTTTGAAGGTATTTGTTACGTCCTCGTGACCTGGCCATATTGCGTTAGTATTTGTAATGACCGTTGCATGCCTTTGTTGGGGTACGACCCACGAGAAGTCCTCAGAAACAAAAAGATGTTGTGGAAAGAAAACAATTTCGCTCATTAATTAAAGGTTATATTTAATACAACTCTGGTGGGAAAAAATGAATTTTACTTTAAACAGTTCACCCATCTCAACTATATTTAAGTACTGTAGTCACATTTGACTTCATTGTTGCTGAACCCATCACGGTAGACAAATATGTGTGGGTAAATTAAAGTCTGTAAAGATGAAACTAATGTGACATGTACAATAGTGTTTGTCAGTGTGTGGGTATGTGGACATAAATGCAGTACTTAGTAGTTGTACATTGGTTATGGAGCAGCTTTATCTAAGAATAATAGGGGGGAGATAAAATGTGATTCATGCTAAAGTGAGTCTCAATGAAAGTCTTACAATAAAGTCCCATTTTGTGTTTATTTAACAAACAAGTTTAAAACCGACCGCACATACACATCATCAACAAATCTCCATGAACTTGAAAAAACTCCATACATTCTCATTAAGCGAATTAAAGTGAATTAAAGTCATGAAATAGGCATCTGTGAACATCATATAGCTACAAAGTATGAACATCATCTTAAAGATCATTTAAGCTTTTAAATACCTGTATTCCGCAATGTCAGTATGCACTATTCTGTCCAGGGGTATTCAAAACTGTTGTTATTCAAAATGCATCTGTGTATCTTTTCTGCTGAAAATACCAATAGAAAGGATTCTTTAATTTTAAAGGTAGACTCAGGATTATGACGTTCTACGGGCAGAATCTCAGACATTGCGACGAGCAAAGCAGTTTCTCATATGCATGGGAGACGCTGTTCTCACACAGTCACAGAATAGTTGGATTGACGTCACATTTCTACAATGTAGCAGCCACTGGACAATAATCCTGGAAAAGGTTCATGAATCTACGTCAATTGCATAGATAGCGGGTCAATATCCTCAACACCCGGGGCGTGGAAGCGCAGGGCTGAATTTCTCCAGTGTCCAGGGCTACCACATTTTAGTGTGGATCATTAATGTAAATGTTCGGTCTAACCGTCAGAAGCGTTAGAGAACTGTTTCTATGTTACAGTGCAGAATGGTTTTTCTGCTGGTGTATCCTGAGGTAGCTCCTCTCGGAGAACCTCTTCCCGCAGTGCGAACAGGCGAACGGCCTCTCTCCCGTGTGGACCTTCAGGTGCATCTTGAGCTGGTGCTGGTGGGAGAACCTCTTGTCGCACTGGGGGCAGCTGAACGGTTTCTCCCCGGTGTGCACCCTCTGGTGCCTCTTCAGGTTGCCGGCCTGGGCGAAGCGCATGTGACACTGGGTGCAGCTGAAGGGTTTCACCCCCGTGTGAACTCTCTGGTGGATCTCCACCTTCTGCGGGCAGCTGAAGGGTTTCCCGCAAAACGTGCAGAGGAACCGTCTCTCTTTAACGCCTGTCGTTGACCCGCCTCCCGGCGGTTTGGAACGCTGGTCATTTGGGTTCGACGCCTGATCGAAAAGGACGCGGCCCTGTGGGTCCGAAGATGCCATCGACGCTGGTTCGCGATCCCGGAACGCGGTTAAAGGGGAGTGGGTCGTGAAGTTAAGCTGGGTCTCTAAGTCTTTTCTGTAACCTAAGAAATCTCTGTCTTGCGACTGTCCTTCGCCTAAATGAGTCTCATCTACGTTCCACATCCGCTGAGCTTCGCCCTCCACTTTCACAGTCACCTCATCTAAGATTATAACCTCCTCTTTCTTATCGAGGCACCTCTCGGTATAAACACCGCTGCTGTAACGGTTCCAGTCTCTCGTGGATAAGTCGCTCTGGGTCTCTAAACCCAAAGGCACGTTGCCGGGTTCCATCGCTCCAGCGTAAGAACAGGACGGATCGCCGGTGTCTAACGCGTCCCCGTCACCGTGAGAACGAGCCGTCCTCTGGCTCTGGTGAAACACGGCAAAGTATTCTGAGCCCGGTGGCCCCGGGCTCTCCTGGTCTGATCTGAGGTCAGCGGTCGGTAGCCCCCTGTGTGTTACAGTTAAAGTCTCAGCGTCCGTCTCTGACTTGGGGACGGCGTTCGGCGTTCCACTGACCTCCGTGATGCTGTGTCGGGTCCTGGGCCGGGGCGCGGTGTCGGCGAGGTCCTCCTCGGCCACAGGAGGCGCTGCTCCGGGCTTGGCCAGAGACGATCCTCCCGGCTCGGCAGCATCACCGTCTGCAGGCTGAAACCAGGAGAGCAACATCGGTGGATGAGGTCAACCGGAATCGCTCAAGTTCCACTAAGGCAATCAATTGGATGGATGAACGTGAAATGAACATTTTAAGATGGCCCATTCTAAAATAATGTTGTGTTTTTCCATTTCAGTCATTTAGCAGACGCTCGTATCCAGTATGATTCACAGAACCAATAGGGTTAACCGCAATGCCCAAGTAAGGAAACAGATATTTTTTATTCACTGGCTCTGGGAATTGATCTATCAACCTTTCTAGTCCGATGCTTTGTCCTCTAGACTACTACCAGGGCCTTTAGACTGTGCAAAACAAATACACTGACCTCTATTACGATGACGTGCTGGCTGGGAGTTACACTCCCTTCAGTGACTGGTGGATCATCGCTCCATGTGTTGTGTTCAACTGGCTTCACAAAGCTTCTGTGACCTCCACCGAGATGTCCTTCACCTGAAAGAGTGATTGGGAGAAAAGATCTGGTTAGGGTTACTTTATTGATACTACCTACATTTGGAAAAGAATGTAAGGTAACACTCTACAGAACATGTTGATATTCTATAATCCATTTATTGGGAATCTGGTTAAAATGTGATAGTACCTTTGAATACCGTCGCAAAGGACAATCAATACAAACTGTCCATAAATTCACCAAGACAAGTAGATATACATGGTTTCCACTTCATTGTGCAACTCTGATCTTGTTAGCAGCATTTGATGTGTGTGTGTATACACACACCACATGCCAAATACCACTATATATATATATATATATATATATATATATATATATATATATTATTAGCAGTATATGGCCAATATACCACTGCCAAAAGCACATTGGCAATATACCATAAATCGGATACCAACGCAGTTAAAAGTGATGTGATGTCAAACCTGTGGTATACTGTCTTTTATAAACTGTGTGGTTCAAAAATATATACAACAGGTATGAAATCTCCTTTTACTGCTGTAATTACATTGGTAACCAATTTTAAAGAGCAATAAGGCATCTCTGGGGTTTATAATATATTGCCAATATGCCACAGCTAAGCAGTGTCCACACTCTGTGATGCGTCGTGCCTAACAACAGCTCTTAGCCGTGGTATATCCGCCATATACCACACCCTCCCGTTCCTTATTCCTTACCACTGTCAGCCTTTCATCGTTCAGGAGTCTAAGAACACAGTTTATAAATACATATACTGTATATATCAACTACTAAAGCTAAAATGCTTATTTTTTCTAGGGGCACCTAAAATTCCAGAGCAAATTCCAGGGAGGACATCAAAATATTTAGGTGCATATGAACTAAAATGTGTTTAATGTTGGAGCCCTGTTATGCTGTCTTTGTGGGCAAGGGCAGAGCCATTGTGGCCATCTCCATTTTAAAGCAATTCATTTTAAGCAAAACTGATTGATTGGCAGACTCTAACTAGATCAGATGAACCTTAGGGTTCTGCCAATGAACATGAAAGCCAATGGCATGTCCATGCTAAAAATTTCATTCAGGACCTCTATTCATCAGTATCCCAACGACCAATTTTGGTTAACACGTTTAAGGTCAGACATGCTCAGTGGGTACCGAGGCCATAGGCCGCCCATCGTTGGCATTTTGCCCAAATGTACCTCTTGCCATTCCTCTGTATCGATCAAGGATCTTGACACTACTAGGGCGACTGGCGAGGACGCGCTCTCGCATTGTCCTCTCTGCGCGGTCCCGTGCCACCTTCAGTTCCAGTAGCTGTAGTTTCCTTCGCAATGCCCTATTTTCTTTCTGGCTTTGAGAAATTTCCAAACGAAACACGGCGTAGTCATCGTCTACGAGTTTACAGATCTCCGCCACGGCTGCATTCGCCAGAACCTCCATGATGGAGGCTATTTGAGTGTGAAAAACCATACCGTTAGCCATTGTTAGCAGCTGTTAGCTAGCTCGGTTTACCTAGTTAACATCTGTCTACAAAGTCCTTTCTACAACTCGATTTAAAGACTATATTTGGTCATTATCTGAAGCTGTGTCGTGAAATTAGTCATATTTTAAATTCCGTTTTGGTAATAACCGCGTAAAGAACAACAATAAAATCGCTAACGTTTAAGTTCTTCTTGGTCTCTGTTTACTTCCGTTTACGCTGAAGATAAATTATGTTATTGGTTGGCGTCAAAGTTTAAAGGGCGGGGTTAAATTAGTGCGTGTGGTTCGGTACGGTACTGCAGACTAGTGATGGGAAGCTCGACTCCTTCTACTGACTCGGATCTTGTCGAGTCGTTCAGTAAAAGGTTCGATTCTTTCGAGTCATTTCGTTCATTTGAGTCAATAATGCCTACACCCCCCCCCCCGTTGCAAAAACGTATTTACAATGCTACTTTCTAGATTAACTTTTCTATGAGAAAGTCAAACTAACAGCTGTTGGACAGAGAGTAGGCAACTGAGCTGGAAGCCAGCGGTCGGGGTAGAACTCTGCTGCCAGTCGTTCAAATGAACGAAACAACCGTTCAATTGAACGATAAAACTGACCGAGTCAGTCGTTCACGAGTCTTTATACTTAGGCAAAGGCAGCGGCTCCGTGCTTATTTTCATATTTTTTTCATAGCATCAGTAATCAACTAACTATATTCATTATTATAGTATGCGTATAAACATGTCTTTATGATGTTCCTGCATTGATCTATTTTTCTCTGCGAATGCACAAGTTGATCGGAGAACTGAGCTGGAGGACCGGGTACGAAGCAAGTGATCATGTTGTAGTAATCCGCTGTCTAACGTTCGAATGAACGATACAGTTTGAACGAATCACTAGAAAAAAGGTCCCGAGTCACTAAAAAGATTCGTTCAAAACGAACGATTCGTTCGCGAACTGCACATCACTACTGCAGACCACATAAACTTGGGAGTGTATTAATTTAAGTTAAGATAGAGTTTTGGTCGGAAAACTCTTATTCAACTCATGCTAAAAACCTGAATCGAAATAAAAAATTCAGCCAGATCTCTGTTCTATACAACTCTGTTAAAGAAACCTTTGCAAATCAAACGTTTTGTTTGTCGCAATGAAGACTGGTAAATATGAAACTGTCCTACAGTAGCTAACTTCTCTAAAAAATGATATTTACAAGCTTTTAAAAATATCAACTTTACAAAGGGTTTATGTTATTTACCTCCCTAAACATGAGAAAATGTCTATAGGGAACAGTAAGGGTTGTTTTTCGTCCACTTTCCCCATGAAAACATGACCTGATGATCAAGATACTATTTTCTATATTTCTATTATTTTAATGGATCAACTTTAATTTATATCTTCCAAGAAGGGCCCATATGTAAGCATATCGGTTAGTCAACACCTGATCGTGTGTGACAGATAAATATTCGATTGTGATGTTATCTCTGCAGATTTTGCTTTTTTCCAGCGGGTGGTTTGGCACAGTTGTTACATTCTCAAAGAAAGCAGAGCAAAATCTTCTTTTCTAGAATATCCCATTTTCTATTTACTAACTGACAAAAATGAGGAAATATGAATCTTAGCCTTAGAGCCCCAGGCTAAAATACCCAACGTTCTGGGACGTTTCCATCTTAAACTGGAAATTTGTTATGATTAAGGCAAATGAGGGAATATTTTTTGGAAGAATGGTGTACCATCCCTCCAGTACAGTTCCATGCCAAGGCAAGTAGATGCTGTTCTGGCATCCCGTGGTGGTCAAACAGCTTACTGAGACACTTTTTGTTGTTTTTTTCAGTCCCAGTTTTTCCCAGTGTATATAAAAGTAATAGAAATACAAAAGATTTCAGTCCTTGCTCTATTTTTGCCTTGTGTTTTAAGTATTATATAATTGTGATTGTGCAAGCAAGTGCTGTAATGCACAGTTATGCGCTAGTTATCTTTACACTCCCCTAGATGGTGCAATGGTCCAGGTGTTCTGAGTTCCTGCTGAGAAGCAAGATGAGTCACCAAAGATTCTAGAACATTACAACTTATCAGAACACTTAACACAATTTCAATCTGAACCAGAGCGATGATGAGACTAGTGATTCTTTCCAGTAGTGACTTAACACTCACACAAGCAGGCCACCAGTGTTGTATGTTAATGCAGGTTTAGTGTCTATGTGTTCCATCAGGAATGTGACACTTAAAACTTATGGCGAGCAGAATCAACAAACTCTGCTTCATTGACGGTTACTTAGTGAGAAGGTGTTAACCTGCAGGAAACATCACTCAAAAAGAACCAGCTTTTGGCCAAGTGAGATCCCTTGAAGGCTGTCTGAGCCCTAGGCCAGTGAGACCCAGAGTGAGGCCCAGAAGGCATTTGGATAAAACCCTGGTTTAAGTCCTTGGAAATATGCCATAAGACATTGGAATTTCTTTGTACATGTATGAGTACATTTACACATACCCAGAATTGTGTTTCTCGTTATGTTGCTGTTATAGACAACGCATTGGGCAGAATACAAAAAAAACGACCCAGTTGACATACATTTTTCTTAAACAATGTGTGATGAGCATAACAGATGAGGAGGAATGAGCTGAAGAGCATATCCTAAACAGTAATTTCCCTTAAAATCGGATCATTTCAATGTTTTGTCATTTTGGAAATTTTACCCTAAGCAGTGAAGGAGTTACATGAAACAAATACTTATACTGTAAATTATGGGAAATCACATGAAGTATGAAATTTCATGTTCTGGTTTGCAAAGATCCCATGTGATATATGTTGAGATAAATATGCTCGAGAGCTCTGGTGTTTCATAAGAGAAAGAGCAAAGCTGGACTCAGCTTGTTTTGGTTGTTGTTGCATTGATGTAAACCCTGTCTTTTGGCTTGGTTTTGAGGTGTTTTTTGTCTGACGGCTCATTGTTGGATAACTAAAGACAAAATTTGTACATGTATCACTTCCTGTTTTGTGAGCCTACATCCTCCATTTTTAGGTTGCAAGCTTTCATATGCACCACATGAAACAGCTGACAGAAGAACATGGCGTGCTCTTTTGAGGGGCCCAGATGGAAATGAGACTTTCAGAACAGTCCTAACATCTTTCTCGTCATTAGATACATATTATCTAGAAAAGAGAAAGGTAATCACTTGTTTGAACTAAATACTAAGTCTGTGTCTTGTGTTTCAGTGTGATTTGTGCTGATTTGCAGTATTTGCCATCCCTTGACTCAAGATGCATAATTTTATTTCAGAATGTCTTAAACTAAGGGGTGTTTGCATGATCTCTTAACGTTGTTATGAAACCAGTACAGCTTTCACAATGTTTTGGAGGATACAGTCCCCATGTGGGGGTTGTTGGTTAGCCTAGCGTTCAAGAGCATTGGGTTGGTAAGCAAAATGTCACTGGTTCTAGTCTCCAAGGCGACAGGGTTGAAAAACAGTATTTTTTTAAAAATCCCAGATCATTGGTACAAATAACAATGTGTTCTAGGCATATTTACCAGGTAAAATAACAGTAACAAATTATAATCATGGGATGTGGAGATGGGGAGACATTGAAAAAGGAAGCTGGTGGGAGGGGCATTTGCACACGCACACAGGCTCCTCCCTTTCCTCTCCTGCATGTGTTTTCAGTGGCTGACTCATGCTGAAACGCAGCAGAGGATCCTAGCACCTCTTCTACTTGAAGTCATTGCCGCGGAGGTCAAGGAGCTGAGCTGTGCTATTCAGTAGTGTCACAGTCATGCCGACACACGGTCAGTGGCATAGTTGCAAGTGGTCACATTCCAACTGTCGTTGAATAATTCGATAATGGTCGAATGGGTCTTTGACAGTTCTATTGTTAAGTAGGAATTGGATATTATGATATTATGATAATATATATCATAATATACAATAATATATATATCATAATATACAATATATGATATTATGATATATGATTTTACCTACTGTATGAACTTATATGTAGATCTATTGAATATGAATTGTTTACATCCCATGGTTCAATTTATAAATGTGGCAGAGCAGTTAATTTAAAAAACCTAAATACAAAGACTTTCATTCAACCGATGGTTTGGTTAATTTCCACACTATTATATTTATTATCATTGTTTTTGTAGCAGTGACTTTGCTGAGTTTATTGAGTGCAACGTTTGTCCAATTATTGGGTTGTGTAGTTGTCCCATGAAGGCTCTTTAAATAAGAGCGTCTGCTAAATTACTAAAACGTAAATGCATTAGGTTGCCAGTATTTCATATTGAAGTGGGTAAAGTGTTTCTCAGAGTGCCAACCAAGCTACTCCCAATATAGTAATTTAAATAATATTTCTAATGTACCAGGTACTTCACACAACCCTGTTTCCAAAAACGTTGGGACACTGTGTAAAATGTAAAGAAAAAGAATGCAATGATGTTCAAATTATTTAAGCCATATATTCAATAGAAAATAGTACAAAGACAACATATCAAATGTTGAAACTGAGTAAGGTTATTGTTTCTTGAAAAATATATGCCCACTTTGAATTTGATGCCAGCAACACGTTTCAAAAAAGCTGGGACAGAGGCAAAAAAATACTGGAAAAGTTGTCTAATGCTTAAAAGAAAACTGGCAGAACGTCTAACAACTAATTAGGTTAATTTGCAACATGTCAGCAACATGATTGGGTACACCCAGGAGCATCCCAGAGAGGATGAGTCTTCCAGAAGTAAAGATGGGGAGGGATTCACCACTCTGTACGACTGCACAGGCAAATAGTGGGGATCTCATCATCTACGGTACATAATAACATTAAAAGATTCAGACAATACGGATAAATCTCTGCACACAGGTGACAAGGCCGAAAAACAATATTGGATGGCTGTGATCTTCTGGCCCTCTGGCGGCACTGGAATAAGAACAGACACGATTCTAATAATAATAATTTATTAAACTTCTATAGTGCTTTTCATTATAGAAAATAATCACAAAGTGCTTGAAAAAGCAAAATAAAATGAAACGACTACGATAGAATAGGTCTTGACTAGAATTTTCTGACAGAGTGGAAGGTTTTCAGTAGTTAGAATGACCATCAAGAAGAACATGGCTTGAGCAGAGTGAGGACGAATGTGTTCAACGAGGGAGACGAGCAGGTCCTCCGGAGGCAGACAGGCAGCATAGCTCACCCAGCTCTTGGTCCCACCAACACCCCGCATCTCTGCCATCCAACCGTGATTTCTCCAAAGCTGCCGACAGACTTTCCACTCACACCCCGTCCTCCTCCATGTTTGGCCTTTTTCTGAAGGATTCCAAGTTGCGCAGTCTTTCCTCATGCTCATCTCTAACAGAATTGTTCGATTCTCCCCAAACTATAAAGAAATACTCCTGAGTAGATCTGAATGTCTTTCATTTCAGTCCTGTGTAGATCAACAGATAGTAGGTGAAACCTCAGTGCAGATTTTCAATAAGTATATTAAAAAGAAAACAATCAACTAGCTCCAATGAGTTTGTTGCAGAAAAGTACAATTTCTGTTTAATTTTTACGGCTGAAATAAAAAAAATTATATAGAACTGATCAGCATTTAATTAGCAACTCAAAAACAATAAGTTATTCAAGAAAAATGCACAAAAAAAATTCATATCAATGAAAAGCTATTAAAATAGCAGAGCCATCTGCCTAGGCTGCCATAAAGTTGCGATGGCAACCAGAACAAGTTCTATTCAGTAGTGGACATCACTGCATGGGCTCAGGAACACTTTCGAAAACCATTGCGAACACAGTACGCCACTGCATCCACAAATGCAAGTTAAAACTCTACCATGCGAAGAAGAAACCAAACAAAATCCAGAAACGCTGCTGCCTTCTCTGGGCCAAGCTCATTTAAGATGGACTGAGGCAAAGTGGAAAACTGTCCTGTGGTCTGACAAATCAAAATTTGAAATTATTTTTGGGAACCATGGATGCTGTGTCCTCCTGGTTAAAAGGGAGAGGGACCATCCGGCTTAGTTGAAAAGCCAACATCCATGATGGTATGGGGGTGCATTAGTGCACATGGCATGGGTGACTTGCACATCTGTTAAGGCACCATTAATGCTGAACAATATATACAGGTTTTGGAGAGATATATGCTGCCATCCAGACAATGTCTTTTTGAGGGCAGGCCTTGCTTATTTCAGCAAGACAAAGCCAAACCACATTCTGCACGTATTACAACAGCAGGGCTCCGTAGTCAGTCACAACTAGCTTGCCTGCAGTCTGGACCTGTCACCCACAGAAAACTTTTGGCACATTATGAAATGAAAAATACAACAAAGGAGACCCCAAAATGTTGAGCAGCTGAAATCCTATATCAAGCAAGAATGGGGAAACATTTCACTTTCCAAACTACAGCAATTTGTCTCCTCAGTTTCCAAACGCTTACAGAGTATTGTTTAAAGAGGTGATGCAACACAGTGGTAAACATACCCCTGTCCCAACTTTTTTGGATCGTGTTGCTGGCATCAAATTCAGAATGGCCATGTATTTTTCCAAAAACAATAAAATTTCTCAGTTTCAACATTCGATATGTTGTGTTTGTACTGTTTTCAATTAAATATAGGGATAAATGATGTGCACATTATTGCATTCTGTTTTTATTTGCAGTTTAAGCAGCATCCCAACTGTTTTGGAAACTAGGTTTTACATCTGTGATAAGATGTGAAAATTAACGTCTGTACTTAATTTTATAAATCACTTATGAAGCTGAAACAGATTGTGCACATTTCTTTCTGTGTTTCTAACATCTCTGGTAAGGATCAAGAGTTTTTCCTGAGAATGCCCACACGGAAGTATTATATATTGACATATATTTCGAAAACATATATTTTAATATGTGCCTATATTTTTTTAAACATATACTAATATATGTATTACTAATATATGGCCATATATTTCATACCTATATTTACATATTTGATTTTGGCCGTTTTCAAATGTTTTAATATGTCTTCAATTCATGTAAATATATTTACATAAATGACAAAATTGTAATTGGTAATAAGCATTTTGCATTTACATCTAACTGATATATTTCCATATTTGTATTGTTTCCTGTCAAGTGTTTGTGTTATCTAGTCGTTTCTTTGAAGAACTTTTACAGAGAGGATTGGCATTCATGACACTGTTTTAAAATGTGTTCATATTGTGTTCATAATGAGTCTTTTTTTAAATGTAAACTTGTACAAAGTGGTTCATTATATTGAAACTGAAAAAGTGCTATATGCTGCTTGACAGTGACTAAAGTTAAAACCTTGGGTTATTTTCTAAACATTTATCATTATATTGTGACACAATGACAGTTGTATGATACTGTGAATAAAGGTTTTTATTAAATTAAGATGACTGACTAACCAGTTGTTTCTTTACTTGCATTTACAATGTATTTAATAGATATTATGGTAAATATATACTGAACAATTTACAAATCGGCTCTTGTTTCTAAAAGATAATAATTGTCTTTTCACAGTAATTAATGTAATGCAATAAGGCGTAGACTGGTGGTTATGTTGGTTTGCTCCCCATTTTGCCAACGATAATTAGTTAAACTCACTATAACAAGGAGATTCTCTGGAAAATAATGTTTTGAAGGTTAATTCCATGAAGTGTTGATGAGAAATGAGAAAGTTCTGTATATTCATATATTTCATTATTTTAACACATGATAGCCAACGTTAAAATACATGACAGGCATTGTATTATGATATTGTGAGAAGCGCAATATCATAATACATATTATAAATTATATATATATATATATATATATATATTATATATTATATATTTCCTGAACATATTCAGGACACATATGTAAATATATGTTGAGAAATCCTCTACATATACAGTAGATATAAAAGGTCTACACACCCCTGTTAAAATGTCAGGTTCTTGTGATGTAAAAGAATGAGACAAAGATAAATCATGTCAGAACTTTTTCCACCTTTAATGTGACCTATAACATGAACAATTCAATTGAAAAACAAACTGAAATCTTTGAGGGGGAAAAATAAAAACTCACAATAACCTGGTTGCATAAGTGTGCACACCCTTAAACTAATACTTTGTTGAAGCACCTTTTGATTTTATTACAAAACTCAGTCTTTTTGGGTAGGAGTCTATTAGCATAGCGAATCTTGACGTGGCAATATTTGCCCACTCTTCTTTTCAAAAGCGCTCCAAATCTGTCAGATTGCGAGGACATCTCCTGTGCACAGCCCTCTTCAAATCACCCCACACATGTTCAATTGGATTCAGGTCTGGGCTCTGGCTGGGCCATTCCAAAACGTTAATCTTCTTCTAGTGAAGCCATGCTTTTGTGGATTTGGATGTGTGCTTTGGGTCATTGTCATGCTGAAAGGTGAACTTCCTCTTCATCTTTAGCTTTCGGACGCCTGAAGGTTTTGTGCCAAAATTGCCTGGTATTTGGAACTGTTCATAATTCCCTCCACCCTGACTAAGGCCCCGGTTCCAGCTGAAGAAAAACATCCCCAAAGCATGATGCTGCCACCTCCATGCTTCACTGTGGGTATGGTGTTCTTTGGGTGATGTGCAGTGTTGTTTTTGCGCCAAACATACCTTTTGGAATTATGGCCAAAAAGTTCAACCTTGGTTTCATCAGACCATAACACATTTTCTCACGTGCTTTTGGGAGACTTGATGTTTGTTTTTGCAAACTTCCGCTGGGCTTGGATGTTTTTCTTTGTAAGAAAAGGCTTCCGTCTTGCCACCCTACCCCATAGCCCATTCATATGAAGAATACGGGAGATTGTTGTCACATGTAGGACACAGCCAGTACTTGCCAGAAATTCCTGCAGTTCCTTTAATGTTGCTGTAGGCCTCTTGGAAACCTCCCTGACCAGTTTTCTTCTCGTCTTTTCATCAATTTTGGAGGGACGTCCAGTTCTTGATAATGTCTCTGTTGTGCCATATTTTCTGCACTTGATGATGACTGTCTTCACTGTGTTCCATGGTATATCTAATGCTTTGGAAATTCTTTTGTACCCTTCTCGTGACTGATATCTTTCAACAATGAGATCCCTCTGATGCTTTGGAAGCTCTCTGCGGACCATGGCTTTTGCTCTGAGATGCAACTAAGAAAATGTCAGGAAAATCCTACTAGAACAGTTGAACTTTATTTGTGATTAATCAGAGTCACTTCAAATGATGGCAGGTGTGTAATGACTTCTATTTAACCTGAGTTTGAATGTGATTGGTTAATTCTGAAGACAGCCACATCCCCAGTTATTAGAGGGTGTGCACACTTATGCAACCAGGTTATTGTAAGATTTTTATTTTTCATTTTCCCCCTCGAAGATTTCAGTTTGTTTTTCAATTGAATCGTTCACATTATAGGTCACATTAAAAGTGGAAAAAGTTCTGACATGATTTATCTTTGTCTCATTCTTTTACATCCCAAAAAAATGGCATTTTAACAAGGGTGTGTAGACTTTTTATATCCACTGTATGTGCATATATGTTTTCCATGAGTTTTCCGTGTGGGTGGGGCCCAGCAAATAACTTATAGCCTGATCATACCTGACAAGTAGAAATGGATGTCACTTGCTGTAAATGATGAAAAACCCCTTCCTCTAAAGTACAGACTTTAACTAAGGCCCAGAGTTTTTCTTTATCAGAGCCCATGTCTCGCTAGCTATGGAAAAAGAGAGTACATGCAGCCCGGAGACCTCAGGGGCTGTTTCTCTTGTTCTGAACACAAAGTTAGTGAGGTGACACATGGAGTTATGCACAGTCAGCGAAGCGGGTGGCTTTTGTTCGGGGGCCATGTTGGGATGGCAATACACACTCGGATAAAAAAGGGGAAAAATGTTAGACAAAAAAAAGCACTGATAGAGAAGAGTATTCAAGGCCAAGTAGAAATAGAACCAGACAAAAAAGAGAGGGGCAACCATCCTCTGGCCATGAAAGAGAGAGAGAGAAAAGAGAGAAAGAGAAAGAGAGAACAGTGTTGTTGTCAGCTGTTGGGGGTTGAATGGGCCTTTATGTGGCAGTGGACTGCAGATGATTGGTTGGACAGTAGGCAGAAGACAGACAGAACACTTGTCAGGGTGCATAAAATTTCAATAAGGAGTACTGTGATATAATCTAAGTATCTACCTACAGGATGTTGCAGTTAATTAATCAGGCTTTCCATTAAAAAAATCTAAATTCTCATGAAAAATATTTTACAGATTGGTTTTACAGAATTAAAGTACAGTTAAGTCTGTTATCATTCCATAGGCATTTACACTATTTGATAAAGTGTAGTGATTGTAAGATCATATTTAGAATAGCTAGCACAGTATAACTACAATTTAATGTAAAGATTAAGAACATAATATTAGAATAATGCGCACCAAAATTGAAGCTATATTTTCATTTTGCATTGTATAAACAGGAATAACATTTTATGCTAATGAGCACGAAAGGTTGAGATTTGAACTTAAATTACCCTTTTTAAAGGAGTTTCTTGGGAAACTGGAAAGATTCTGCTGGTTTGTCATATTTTAAAACCCAAGTTTTTCTTCCAGACACTTATGCCTTTGAGTTTTGTGTTCCTTGGTTTGTCCCTTTTTGGGGGAATAATTTTTGGTGCTTTATGAAGGGTTGTAGAGGGTTCTACCTAGAACACACTATGTAGGGTTCTTCAAAAACCCTGTATATGGTTCTGCCTAGAAAAAGTTGTCACGATCACCTTTCTTTTGTGAAATAAGTCTGTTCAGACTTGATGTGGACTCCAAGTGTTATAATGAATAGCTGCAACCTGCTCCAACCCAACAGCAGTTGGGTCAGATTAATGGAAATGAAGGCATTACCTTTGAGGGGCTCGCAGATTAGGATGTTTTCTGTTGGTTGTGAATACACAGGACGTAGCATTATACATTAACTATGCCTATATACCTTTTCAAGTAGGCACTTTCCATCTTTCTTTGATGAGCTCTCCAGAAGGATCAACAATTGATTCTGGCATTCCAGAACCTTCCCTCTCTATACCTGGCCATTCCCCTCCCTGCTTACTTTGGCCAATCCCCTCCCTGCTTACTTTGGTGACTGACTGGGGCGTTTTACATTCATCCGCTGACTCGCTCTTTCAATCAATCAAATATATTTTATTAGCCATTGGCCATGTATAGAGAGGGAATCAAATATATTTCATTAGTCGTTGGCCATGTATAGAGAGGGAATCAAATATATTTTATTAGCCGTTGGCCATGTATAGAGAGGAAATCAAATATATTTTATTAGCCGTTGGCCATGTATAAAGAGGGAATCAAATATATTTTATTAGCCGTTGGCCATGTATGGAGAGGGAAACAAATATATTTTATTAGCCGTTGGCCATGTATGGAGAGGGAACCAAATATATTTTATTAGCCGTTGGCCATGTATGGAGAGGGAATCAAATATTTTTTATTAGCCGTTGGCCATGTATGGAGAGGGAATCAAATATATTTTATTAGCCGTTGGCCATGTATAGAGAGGAAATCAAATA